>BMAO01023240.1:0-133808 GCA_019973975.1 Trichonephila clavata | reverse complement strand
TCGATACTGGTTTCGCATTTTTTTTTTTGCGTTAACAGACTGAGGAAAACCATGAAAAAACTACAGTCCAACCAGTTTGCTATAGAAAGCATATATATATATATATATATATGTATACATATACAAGCATTTAGAGAAAAAAAACTAAGAAACGTTTCCTTCCCTAACGCGGTAACTTATACATTGATTAATAAATCTTTCTTATTTGGAAAATTTAAAAAAATTATCCTTAAGAAAAAAATAAAGGCCAAACAAAGTTGCTATTATATATTTAATCAACGAATAATGACCAAGCATTTCCCTGTAATACCATCATCATTTAAATACATTTTGTCGTAAAACGGAGATAAAGAAATTTTGTTTGTTACAGTTGTAGACAGAGTATGTGCTTTAGACTGTATAGAAAATTGCTTGTGGCGAAGCAATGTTTCATTAAATAAAGTGTTTTTAAAATTTTCATGCGTTATGTTTTTTAAACAGCTTTTTTTACTCCTTTTGCTTTTTTTGTTTCAGAATTTTCACATTTGTAGCTGTACATTTTACATCGTAAGCCGATAAACTCTAGAATTGGCTGAGATTTTGTCTCATCCTTTAAATATCCTAATTTATTGTTGTTTTCAGAATTAAAAAATTTACTTGTTGATGGATAATTGCTGAGATCCATGATGTCAGAAAATTCATTTTTAAAATCTTTATAAACGTCATTTGTAAATATCTGCATATATAAAGAATCCGTATCAGTGTACAAGAGCTTACAATTCTTCTTATAATATTTTTTGAACTTTGAGTAGTATAAAGTATACATATGCAGCTTGGCTAATTCGAGCACAAAATCCTACGTAAATCGGTTTATCAAGTATTAATTAATTCTCTTCATTTTAAAGATAGCGAAGTTTCGTTTATGCTTTCAAAATATTCGAGCAGAGGGTGTGCTAAATTTTTTGCGACATTCAGCCGGTGTAAGAGCAGCTTTTAAATTTATTCTCTTTCTAACGTTCTGGCAAGTCTTTCCAAAAATGCATTGTTCATTTTTTGAAAAATGATCTTTCGAAATCACTTTTTGCTTGTTGGCGTTTTTCATTGTTAAAATCTATGTAACTTCGTAACCAATCTGATTGAGAAAATGCTAATATCCGATGAATTTTTTTTAACGTCATTCCGTGTTTTAAATAGAATTTTAAATTTCTGTAATGTAAAATATAGCGTTTTTTAGCGTAAAAATTTGGGGTTAACTTTTTATTCTCTGTGAAAGGAATATTTTTATCAAACAATAGATGTTTTTGATAATCGGATAACATGCGGTTCTTAATAGTTAAGTGTTCCGGTGCTAAAGGAAAGTCGTGCAAATCTTGAGCCGATTTACTATACAACAGATCTACTTCTAATAAGTAGCCTGTAGGTGAGTATCGAGAAATATTTGAAACATCAAAAACAGCTATTTCCTCAGATGAGAGCCAACGAAAATCCCCCACAGGCAAATGTTCACACATACAAAATCCATACAAATTATTAACATCCAAGTTAACAATATAGCTTGAAGGTTCGCTCGGGTTATAACAGGAAAGATATGGGTTATTCGCCCGAGCATACCTTTGAGCGAGAAAGCACATACCACCTCTCATCTGAGATTCGAGTAAAACATAGTCTTCTACTTTCGAAAATAACTTTAATTCTTGACACGTGAATTTCAAACCTGCATGCCACGTCATATCAGCAATAGTTAGAAAATGAACGGGGTCTAAATCGTAATATTGCATGCTCATTTTTCGGAAAGACTGGAATACCTCGGCTAAAAGAATTGTATCTGTGTTTTGATACAACTCGAGGTAATCTTGAAATTTTTTGCAATTAAATTTTCGATAAACATCTAGAGCATGTTCATATTCCTTCTTTCTAATATTCGAGTTAGTTAGGGTGTTAAAAAAAGCTTCGTGTGGTGGAAAAATTTTTTTATTTAGAATAAGTTTTGAAGAAAAATAGCTGTAAGGGAAAAATCCCTTTTGTTTTAGTAAATCCTTATGTGGTTTGTTATAAAAAAAAGAATCAAAAATCTCGAATCGATGTCCTGAAGTTTTTAAAGTTTCTACTAGAGAAGATAAAGATGAATCGAGAAATGCAAAGGAATCCATAAATTTAATATAATTATCTAGGGTAAAACTTGTAAATTTTTGGGTATTTGTAGGGATGATGTGAATTTGCTGTACAAATTCTGAAGTCATGTGTTTTAATATTAAATGAGAATCGTATCCTTTAAAATTATGAAGAATAACGGGTATGAAGTTACTTCGTTTCAAATTTAAATTACAATAATCATGACAAAAACCGCGGAATATTCCTAAGACATGGCAATGATCCTTTACTATTCTATCGCCCGATTGAAACTTTAATCGACAAATGTAACAAATGTTTGGTTTTTCTTTCGATATGCTATCTTTGATTATTGCCTTGTTTATCGATAGTTTTTTAAATAAAGACTTTGCAAGTCTTTTAATCGTATTTAAAAATATTTGGACTGTATTTTCTCCACAATAAAATTTGTGGAATATAATTTCGTTTTTAATATTTATAGCTATAACAGAGAAACTGATTGGTTCGTGATGCTCTATGTTAGCCGAAAAACTTTTGGAGGTATCTTGTAAAACTGTGGAAATATTTTTTGTGATACATTCAAAATCTGCATATATTACGTAAGGATGATATAGCATTTTGTGTATATTATTAAATTTTATAGTATTTACTTTGGGTGGGGAGAGTTTTTGGGGGGCCTTTTGGCAGCATACTCGCCTATGGTCCGTAAGACTCTTTTGTCTCTGAAATCCTATTAAACAACGAGAACAAAAATGGTGAATGCCCTTTTTCGTATTTAAAAATCGGTTTAAAATTTTAATTAAAAATAATGTTCTTTATACAGAAGTAAATTTATTTCAGAACATTTTTTCCTGTTACTTATGTATAAGGGGAATACTTCTTTCTCATACGTAAAAATATTTATTTTTAAATCGTTTATTTTTTCGAAACGCTTGATATCAGAGAGTTTCATGGGGAAACTCAGATTTTTTAATTTTAAGCATTTTAGTTTACTTTTATAACTACTTGGAGAATTGGAATTTGTGTCGGTGGGAAACAGATGAGCTAAGCAACTGTACACGAAACATCTGTGATCACTACATTTTATACTAAGAAGAGACCTTTTCTTCTTTAAGCATTGGGGTAGTTTTATATTACTACAACCTCCTCGTGGTTCTCTATAAATTCCAATATGCACATCTAAGAAATTTATTTTATTAATAACCCATCCACTACCATTTTTGATGAATGTTTCGATGGAGTTAAATATTTTTTCGAAACAGGTCTTAATTTTATTTTTTATTTGATTAGAAGATATTATGCGCTCAGCAAAAGAACAAAAATAAGCATTTTGTATTAAATACCCGGGATGAGTGTCTTTTATTAGTTCTATGTTTATGCATATTAAAAGTCGAAATGGTATGTTTTGCTGTAATAAAAGCAAAAAAATATCATTTCTTATATCTTCGTACAAAGAATACGGATCTAAGTGCGTTGGTATGTGCCTATAGGCAGAAATGTAATTTCTAAAACTAGAAGCAAGTCTGTTAAACATTTTAAAAAGGGAAGAAACGTCAACTTAGTTTTTTTTAAACAAATGTTTCGTTTAAAAAGTCAATTCTTCTTTATGTGCTCGTTGAAAACGTTAATTGCTTTTTTTAGGGCTCCAAGCTGTTCTAAGTTCATATTGAATCTGTTTTTTGTTTCTTCCCCGACGGTCTTCTGTAGAGATAGATAAAATGATTTGCGGTACTCTTTAATGCTGATTGTAACACCTTTCCCTAAATAAGCACTTATTGGCGGGATTATTTTTCTCTCCTCGGCTGGATCCGAGAAATTGTAGTCAGTTCGCGGTTTTTTGCTGGGCTCCTCTTTTTTCTCGACCCTCGCTTTCCTTTTTTCTATTAAAAAAAAAACGCTTGCTTTACTGCTAAATAACAGCTTAACTCTAAATTGACTTATAAAAGTAATTTAATTTAGTTTACCGTTGCTGTATTTTTCTTTCGGAGGAGGAGGAGAAAAAAGCTGCTCACCATCAGATTCGCTATCAGTTAAGCCTATTGGTGAGAGCGAAAAACTTAGCATTATTTTCTTAAGAAATTTATATTAGACATGCCACACAAGCATCCTGAAAAATAATAAAATTCAAACACTTACTGACACTCGCCTTTTGACTATCCATGTTGAGCTTGTATAGCTTTGAAACTCACACCCAAGGAAGAGGGAAAATGACTTCACAAGATCGTCAGGAAGAGGAGAAGATGAATACTTCAACAAGATCGTCAGGAAGAGGAGAAGATGAATACTTCATCAAGATCGTTAGTATTTATACAATGGGTTATGTAACTGGTATTTATACCCCCGATTATATAAGCGTTAATGAAACAAAACGTGACTTCCCCATTGCGTAAGACAAAATGACAAATGAAAGAAAAATAACACAGACGCACTTGACGTTATATAAATTAGATCTTTATTTAGGGATAGTTTAAAAATTACATTGAATTACAATCAGTTTCTTTGCGTTGTTTTTACATGTAAGGCACCAAATCAATTTTGAAGACTGAAAGTGCAACAATCAATTTCGTTTGCTTACAATATAGTACGATGAATGGATACAAATGTTGTATGATATTACAATTATATGCAGAGTTAAAACGTTACTCATTTTCTCGGTGCAATCATTCTACATTGCTTTGAACTTGTCAGCAATTCTAATCGCACTAATCACCAAATCCATTGTAGATCTTTCGAATCATAAGTAACTGATTTGCCGATGTTTGTTTTGTATTACGCTTTACAATCAAATATTTGTCGATGGTTCATAGCAAAGCCATTATGGAGTTCTCTGACAATATCATTATTGTTGAGGACTTTGAAATAGGCAATCTTTAATCTGCAATCTGAATCAACTGTATCCATTTGATAGGAGTTCGCCGCTTGCACACAGGATATCATATTTTCGTAAAGAGAATCAGTGAAGCAATGGATCATATATGCTGATCCAGTACGCTTCAAGTACATAAAACCATATCGTGGTTCGGAAGTCATTGTTTGCTAAATCAATCGAAGCAACAATGAGAGTTTCACGCTTAGTGTATCTCTTTTATATGTGCGGTATGAAATGCGACCTCCAGAAAAAACATGTTGAAACTTGAATTTATATATGCATCAAGGTCATAATATTTTGTAGATACATGTCTAAACATGTTTATTTCTGAAATCACGTGCTTCACAAGTTTGATTTGAATATGGTGAAAAGCAACAGTTTTGCAAGCGAAATTTATGAGCTACAAATTTTTTAATAAACTTTTCGTTATTTTCAATTTTATCAGACTCCAGAGGCGACAAAGACTGGTTTCTCACAAAATTGTACAAGAAATGGAGGCAAAAGTGACCACAGGTATACGACACTAGGCTTTGATATCGACATTTGTTCCATACTAAATTTTCAGCATTATCTGTTATGAACTTTAAAATATTTTTGTTGTTCGGCACAGAAGCGTAACTACAAAAATAGAAACATTTGTTGTTTCTAAAAGCTATTGCAATCCAATGACTCCCCGGTTTTGTTTTAGGATCTAAATTTACAATAAAACACAAATAACTATCGAATGTTTTAGGCAATTCATCAGAAGCATATACACCCCCAAATTCGGAGCGAAGAAGGAAATCGCTGCATGCAAGTCTACACAGAGTTATACTATCCATCTTAAAAATCTGAAAAAATGCTACGAGTTTTATCAATCTCTATAGTATTTCGATACTCTGAATAAACCATTAAATTGACTGTTTCAGGTAATGCTTTGCTGAATTTTATATCAATAGTTAAATTACCATTGCGTAAAACACTTTCGTGCATTCCGTCTGCGCTGAGATCAGGAGTCAAGTCTACAGCGAACAATGTATACCCATCCTTATATTCACTGTAACTTATATTAATGTCCTGATCTTTATGGTATCGACCCAAATCAGTAAATAGACTCATATAACATCTGCCGTAACTGTTACTTTGATCAAATTTTGGTTGAAAAGGCTTTGAAGGAATCATATGATTTCCATCTAATATACAGAGGTATGATAAATCATAATGCTTAAAATTAAATGGATTTTTGAAAAATCTCCATTAAATGCAGTATTAGAAACCATACCTATTATAAGTCGTGTCGGTAACTGCCCAATAAACGCATTAGGAATAGTTACTGATTGCATTCCTGAAGAGAGTGCGAAAGATTTTACTTCTGTTCTACGAATCGGCATTTTAATGACACCCTTGCTTAAAGCTACCTCATGAGCAATCAAAATTGAGGGAGCAACTTTCACTTTTCTAACAAATAAAGATGCATGTAGTATTAGTATTTTAAAATCCTGCGTAGCTGACATTAGAGCAAAGGAATCTTTATTTCTTTCTAACTTAACTCGAAAATTCACCGAATTGATAAGACATTTACTCTGGTTGCCTAGATCGAAATGTAATGGACCTATCATATCTATAAGTTTACTATCTTTGCAAATGTTGTATCTGGTTTGATAACCAGGATTTATATTATCGCTCCCATTAGCTAGTTCTACGGATTCATGCTTAGAAGCAGCATCTTTGTAGAAAAGACCGGATGTCAGCATTGATTCTTGAACAGCTCGAGGTGAAAGCAAAGCATCAAATATGCATCTGTATGAATAATTAGCTTGTGAAGAAACCTGTTTATCATTTAGCGTAACTGAACATTCAGAAAATAATGTATTAAGAAGATAATTAATAGGAGCTACTTGATCAGGCGCTCCAAGTATTGTTCCATTTCTCTTTTAATTTTTACTTGCAAATGTAGAAGTGTATGGGCTAAATCAAGATAGTGTTCACCACTTCCGCTTACATAAAATTCGATAGGAGTCTTATCACTCAGAGATGCAACAGGAAAAATCTCCGTAAATGAGCTGTCTTCTGTTGATAATTGCACGGGATTTACATTAAACAGATCTAATTCACTTTTCACGCATGCACACGCTCTGGAATCCATATTACTACGAGAATATGTCTGTTTCTTTTCGTCTCTTTCGATTTCGCTTGACACGATGCGAATGATTTTCTTTGTGGGATTTCTTTCTTTTTATACCCGAACCACTCTGGATTTTATGCATAATGTCATCTTTTATCTTTTTTGATGTTTCACGAAATCGTGATCTCGCTGAATCTTTCAGAGATGAACCTGAGACAACATCTGACATTACTTTTGAACCTGTGCTCAGAAGATGTTTTCCTAGATATTTTCCTGCTTTCAATGCTATGGGAGTTATGAATCGGAATAAGTTTGAAAACATTCCATATCCTCTTTGGTGGCTAACTCCCTGAAAATACTGCCCCCCACCAGCCTGCACCTGCGAGCAATAATAATCCTCGCAAGCTTTTTGATTTAAATGCATTCTCTTTCGCAGTCAGGATTGAAATGATTCAGCATGTGTTAAGTAGTATTTTTATACTGTTCTGCGACGGAAGGAGAGTACTAAGAGCGTTTTCCCGCTCGTAAAAATTATACCATCTCCAGAACTACTTTTCAATTCGATTTCAATACAATCAATATAATTCTTGCGTAGAGGAAAATACAGCGGTCTTTGGTAGTTTAGCACTATTTGGTCTTCTTTAGTTGACATCACAGGAATAATACGGAGTAAAGGAGCAATAGTATCCCCCACAAAATGAGATTCTGTGATATCACTATAGACATAAATTTCAGTGATTCCTCCGTCTAATTCCAGTGGATAATCAGATATATGAGTTCCTCCGTGTAATGTGGATTTTTTAAATCCTAAAAGATCTCTCAATCCATCTTGTAAATTCACAGTAGATGTATCAGGAATATGAATTTTTACTTTATTATTTGCTAAATGATTTAAAGCAAGATGTTTAAAGGATCCAAACAACTGCTCAGAATTTTTATAAAATCCTACTTCTAGTTCTAAATGTTCGGTTTTCTTTACTTTCACAGGAATTGTTGGTTTATCTGTAATGCTAACGCGGAAAAATTCTTTCAATGGAGGTCTATCAATTTTTTGTAAAACATGTAGAGTTTTACCGGTTAAAACAACATCTTTCGTCATGCTTAACATCCTCATAAGCAAAGGGGCATATAGTAACCGGAATTCGAGTTCAACATTTTTTTGAACAGTTATTTGAACCTTATTCTCCGTGAAGTCGAAAATAAAATCTGCCGCTCCTCCAATCCCAGTCTGCATAAGATTAAAATTTATATGCTGGAATATTTCATGGTGCATATTGTCAAGATCGGTATATTTATGATTAAACCTGGTGGCTCGAATTATATAATGTCTCTTGAGATTTCTAGCAATAATTTTCAGAAAATTGTCTTTGTTTGTCTTTGTGGGTTTTCTGAACATAAAACTCTCTGAATTTTTTATAATTCTATCTTCTCTCGGTAAGTGTAACATAGTTAACAATCGCGGTGCATCAGCAGCTGTCAAGTGCAGTTCATAATTCGGAGCGATATACACGATTATATTCTTTTGATCCAATGCAAAAGAGACAAAATGCCCACATTTTTCTTCAATACTTTGGTTAATTGTATCGATTACCTCCTTGTCTGAAGTTCCCTCGTCAATTTTCACTCTGATTTCATGTTCAACATAATCTTTTTCCACAATTTTAGTTTCTTCATATGTTATCGAATATTTATTGTTATGATTTCCGATGTTGAACCAGAAGAGAAGAGGTCCGGGGAACGAAAATCTCTGATAAACCTACTTCCCATTCACCGGTTAGTATTATTGGACGCGCTAGTTTAGTTCTAAATGATGCTTGCGTATTTTTTGGAAAGTAATCCATGCTCGCGTTGCTGGGTAATGTAACATAAAAATCGTTCACTTCATCCATGCTGCCTTTACCCATGAATTGAACCGATTATCAAAGCCTTTCCACTTTACATAATACTCTTTTTTACTACCTCTGCCTTTTGTTTTGAGAACCTTTTCTACATGCCAATAATCATCCGAACGCTTCGAAATTTTCTGGAGTTCCTCTGCATAGAATCGTCCTTTTATAGTTTCTGATTTAAGATCCTGAAGCTCAAACGTGGTTGGATGAGAGGGATATACTTTCGAGATTTTAAATGCCTCATCATTCCAACCTGGTAAGTATCCTCGTCGGAACGATTTCTTAGCTTTCGATATTCTTACTAAATCTCCCCTATTTAGTGTCACTTTCGGGTTTTTTAATGTATAACCATATAATGTTTTGAAGATCAACGGTTCTGAATCACGAGTGACTTTTGCTGGTGCCATACCTATACTGCGATGTACGCTGTTATTATACGACTTCACTAGAGATTGTAAAACGTCCTCATACTTATAAGATTTTCTATATGTAAAAACCCTGAACATTTTAGTTTTTAATGTTCTGTTGAACCTTTCAACAACGCTAGCTTTATGATCCCCTTCTGCTGAATAGTGATTAATTCCATACTTCTTAAATAAAGCTTGGATTTGTGTATTATAAAATTCCTTGCCTTTGTCGCTTTGAATGTTCTTAGGCTTAACCTGCTGCAATAAAATTTCAAAGGCATCCTTTACAGCAGTAAGAAGTTTTATTTTTAAGCGGTATAACATAGGCATACTTTGAAAACACATCAATTATAGTGAGTAAGAACTTAAGTCCACTATTATGTACAGCTAAATGTTGTAAGTCCACCAAATCACATTGCCATAAATCATTTATCCCATATGAAAGAGTTGCTCTTCGAGAATATTTATACCGAACTGGTTTATGTAAAGAATACGTATCCTGGGTCATTAGCCAGCGTTTTACTTTCTCGTATGGTACTTTAGAGATTTTTGACAGTTTCTTTACTCCACCGAATGATGCTGGATTGGAAAAATCATAATACACTGATTCTAGTAGTTTTTCCATTTTCTTTTTCCACTTTGTTTCTTCTTTTTTCCTCTTGGGGTAATACTTCGTTCTAAAGATGTGATATCGAATTTGTTCTCATCCTCCTCTATGTTTACATCGAACTCAAGATCTCGCACTAACTTTTGGTTGCCAATCCATCGTGTAGGGATTTTTATCTCTTTTATGCCCTTCCAAAAAACAGCAAAACCATATGGTTCATACCCTTTTTTTACGTTCCTCATCAAATACGAAAATAAATCAATAACGTTCGTACCTTTGATGATTTCACTATCTTTCATCAATTCACCATATTCATTCCAAGCATAGCTACGGGTCTTCAGTTTCTCTACAATGGGTTGAATAAATTTTTGGAAATTGGTAGGAACGGAAAGAATTATTTCGCGTAATATAGAATCTTCCAATGTGTTACTTCTAGGTAATTCTTGTCCCTGCTCCTTTGACTCTTCAATAGTAACACGCAATGGTGGTTTAGGCTCGTTAATAATATGCTGATACTTCAAAAGCAATTGGCTTAATAGTTTTGCTTTTGTATCGTCAGAATAATTTGATTCATGAAGAAGTCTCGATATTTGGTTTTCAATATCTTGTGCTCCAGTGTCAGGTGTTTTCGAAAAATAGAATGATACGAATTCTTCAGGAATAACAGCTGTTCTTCTGGCCATTGCTCCAGATGTTAAATTTGCTGTGATAGTGCTTTTCCAGCAAAAGTTGCCAAGGTAGAAATGACAGCAGGAAGAATAATAGGAAGGAATCCCCCAGTTTGATTCATTAATTCTTTTTTTTTTTTTCTAAGGATAATTTTTTATCGACAACTTTTCTTATGGCTCTTTTATATTTACGTAATTTCTTTACGTTCACTGATAAATTACCACCTAAGACGTTTAAGCAAATTTCGCATAGACAATGTAATTGGCTTTTATAGGCGGTTCGTATAATGGCTTTTTTTTGTGCTGGAGAAGCGCTGAGCAATACTTTCAATAAATGGTAATGTTTCTTTATGTTCTTCATTTTATCGGTACATAAATCCAATAAAATCCATTGGAATCAGGGAACACGCTCTCTCGGAGCCTAAATTTTTCGTCCGTTCTCGGGTGTAGATCCACCAACAAATAGTTAAAATTACCTTGCGTGCTCTTTTTGTAAGCATACATAAATGATGATGCTTTGTTTCCATATACTTGTCTTGCAAAGTTCTGAATTTGCCCTACATCACGGTTGTTTTTAAACAATATTATATACTGTGCATTCAGACTTATGTCTCGCATCACTCTATTTCTGGGAAATAAATTTTGTAAAATCAGGATTACACTAATTTTAGAATGGTGTGCTGTAATCGTAAACAATTCAGCAATTTTTTCGTTCAAGTCATTCATTAAATCGTCAATTATAAGTAGGCTTTCGCTTTGGAACTTTTCTGGGAGACCTTGAACAAATTTGATTTCTTTTTCTTCAATGAACCAGGGCTGAAAAACTTTGAAGCATCATATAATGTTTTTGAATTCATATTCATATGATTTATGTGCAATAATTTGTCGCACCAGCGAGGTTTTTCCCGATTGTGATGCTCCCACACACAGTAAACACGAAGGATGTTTCAGTTTGAACATTGTTCACATACTTTCTGAAATTATTTCTCAGACAGTTGAACTCCTAAAAAGCTAGCTGATAAATATGTTGAGTTTAAATTAAAGAAATGTCATATGTCATGAACATTTACTCCGTGTTTTAAACACTCATGATAAAATATTTTCCTTCCTATGTGAGTCGAACGAATGCATGTTTTATTATTAATTTTAACTTCGTTTTCCGTTGCGTCAATAGGGTTCGATATTATTATAAAAATTAATTCTACAGCAGCGAGAATTACTAAAATAAGCAAGCCGACATTTTTTCTGTCTATTTCCAATGTCGCTGAGTGATTAAATGATGATTTCGACCGATAAACATTTCTTTTAATATTTTTTCTTCGGACATTCCCCCGATTCTAAAATGTTTTTTTTTTTTCGCCTTGAAAAAAGAACGGCGTACTTTCTCGAAAATCTATCGCCACGTGAACTCCAACAGGAGAAAAACATTTTCGTCAATTTACCAGTAAGACGATTCTAACTGCGATAATTCTAACTCCCTTTATAATTGTTTCTTAGTGCGCTTCATTTGCTCACATCGTTTCAATTGCGTAATTTCTCTCAAGGTTATTTTCTTTTAAGTGTTTGTTGCACAATAATGTGAAGATATAAACTTACTAAATGTTATGCTTCTCCATTTTGATGAGCTCTATCAATGATTTTCCCATCAATTATTATTCTTTTTTTTTATTTGTGACTGAAATTTTTTTTTTTCTCTCTTCACTTTTTTTTATTGAAAAATACCTCGTATGCGGATAACAATTTTACTTATTTCTTATCCGATTTTTAAAATATAGAGAACATATTATAAGAGTATAATGTTCTTCTCAATTCTTGATACTATACCAACTGACACTTTTTATCTGACAGCCATCATCTCGAGAAAGGCACTTTTTATCTGACAGCCATCAAACCCATACTACTAATATTGTTTAATTTAATACTGTTTTTGATCGAGTTTTAGTTTAAAAACATTCGCATCCATTCTTAAGCCAATCCAATGTTTAATTCACTACTCTTGTAATTAAATTCTTCAATATTATTTTACTCTACCAAAGCGTATGTGTATTAAGAAATTTTTGGATGATTAACATACTTATTTAACAGTATAACCTAAATTTTATGAAGTATTATTCATTAAATTTAATATTCCTTCTTCATAAGTATAATATTTCAAAATATTGTAGTTTTCGTTTAAAATCCAATTATCTATGAAGCTCTTGATAAAAACTGCTAAAGCACTGCGATTAATAATGGTATTAGTAATTATCTGGAATTGTTATTTTCTTTCAGAAGCGGAAGCGAGTGCTGAAAAAGGAATGAAAATTACTGGTACGAGAGCAGCAGACTATGACAACCCAGAAGCTTATGGTGTTGTGTTGACTGGTAAGTTTTGTTGAAATTTCATGAAATTACGAACCAAGTGATGATTAAAATAGATTTAGAACGCGCACGAAATGGTTGTGAAAATGTTTTGTTACCTTTTCCAATACTAGAGTTTTTCACTGTTTTTCATTTGTATTTTATTCCCATTTATTAATTCTTGAAGGAAAAAAAATCAATTGAGTTGAAATTTCATTTGATAACCTTCCAGCTTTCTTCAAGTATTCTTGGGAAGAAGACAGGCGAAGGAACACTCTTCATCATTTCTGTTATGACAACGACGTTTTCGCCATCTCTCTGCCGAATCTATCCGAAGAAGCTCCACCTCCTAGTAAGTAAAAAACCTCCATAAATATTGGCTGATACGCAAATTTCTAGAATAGACTTTTTGTGGTTATACCTACTGTAGATATATGCATCGTATCTTCCTAAATAGTTGTTTTGATGACAGGTTACGACGAGACCGAAGTGAAACGAAACAGCACTTGCTCCCCTGGATGTGACTACTATAAGTCGGACAAGTGTGAAAAAGTGCCTCTTCCAGAACCAGTGAACCAATGGAAAGATTTCATTCACAAAGTGTGCCCAGTCAATCTTCAAGATTGGTCCAAGCAAACTTGGACAGAAAGAAGTTTGGATATCTTGAAAGTAAACTTTCAACTTGATTTGATTTCGTTTCATTTTGAGCTCATTATTCTATACCAAAATTACAGTCTTACGTTAATGCGTCAAGTGTTCCTTTATTGGTGTCCACACATGTCATTCGTTATTCTTGCTCTAGGTCTGAAAATCATTTATTTGAATGAATCAAGTCTCGAGAAGACAAATTCACTTTTCAGCTTATTAATGTTTCAAAGTACAATGTTCTTTAACTAATAATTCTTAAGCATTTATTTTATGCGTTCACCCCATTGACTTCCTATTTAATTTCTGGTTCAAGTATTTCGTGCTCTTATTGATTGATTCAGCGTATAAAATGAAGCGTTTATAAACTAAGGAAAGAATAGCCAAATGAAGCCAAATACTTTCATAACAATTCAGTACCGTCTCTTAAGTAACGTAACATTTGTCTTCAGTCAAATTTGAAAAGAACATCCAAGGGCTTGTTTATTTAGTGTTTACTTATTTAAGATATTTTGATATATATTTAAATCTATGTATTTTATAACTTTTTTAAAAGCTCTTCTGAATTGTTTTTAATATTTCATTTGATCTTCTGCAGAAAAGAAATTCAATTGTTTATTTGGATCTTTATTTTCCCTAGGCACCCATTATGTTCTTTTTGGTCGTGACAACACCGGTCGTTGACTATAAATCTCCAAGAGATAACTGGTGTCGAATTCTAAATTGCCTTCATCTCGTCTTGGGACCTCTTTTTACAACATTTGCTATTGGTTGTAAGTAATGATTGTTGTTTTATACATTTCTAATGAATTCGTTATATATTTGTTGTTGTGGTCCACCTCTCTGCTCCTTCCACCAACCTCACGAGATGACTATTTAGAGCGGCCGAGTTAGTGATTAATATAAATGCATTTACATGTGAACTCTTTAAATTTGTAATCTTATTGAAGACATTCAATTTTTTGTACTTTTAATTCGGTTGTACGTTTATTATATATATATATATAATCTTGTTCAAATTTTCAATAGTTAATAAAATAATTTTTATTCATCCACTTAAGTTCAGGTACATTTTTTTGTTAACAGTTTTTTTTGTGAGTACAGCTTTTTCAAATGTTAATTCATTAATTAAGTTTTTGTTTTTTAACTTTATTATTTTTTATTCAGCGTTATTTCTGACGAAGTTAGTACTAGTTGCAACAGATAGCGAAAGTCGGTTTTTCTAACGAATTATTTTTGGCTTCAAATACTTATTTATTCATCCATTCAAGTTTAAATGCATTTTTTTAAACTTGTAGTGGATAACACTTGAAATCAAGAGGAATGCGGTCAATGGTTGCAGTTAGCGTTTGAGGATGAATCTTCATATCGTGCTACTGTATTCAGATGGTTTAAAGAATTTTGCAGTGGTCACAGTTCTCTTCAGTATGAAGAACACACAGGAAGGCCGCGGTCAGCAGTAATCCCGGATAATGTGTCTGCCTTATGCAAAATGTTAATGAATGGTAATAGCAGTACCTACCAAATGATACAGAATTAACTTAACTTTGGATCCGCATCCATATACAAAATTATTCATGAAGAATTACATGTGAAATAAAGTAGTTTGCTATTGGGTT
This sequence comes from Trichonephila clavata, assembly GCA_019973975.1. Lineage (NCBI taxonomy): Eukaryota > Metazoa > Arthropoda > Arachnida > Araneae > Nephilidae > Trichonephila > Trichonephila clavata. Next base: position 118,572 of record BMAO01023240.1, on the reverse strand, counting down.
GGTTCCCCGTAATCGAACTGAGCACCCAAAAGAGGAACGTGTCAGAATCAGTAGAAAACCCCCTAAAATTGCTAAATGATGGGGGCCACTGCATCATTTCTAAAAGTGTAACAGGGGATGAAACATACATGCTGTTTTTTAATGTCCCAACACATTAAGTAAGCAAAGTATGGGTCTTTGAAGATGATCCTCCACCGACAATAGTGAAAAGACAATGAGCAATGAAAAAGTAATGTATGCTGTTCTCTTCAGAAGTACGAGATGGGTTGAAACCATCCAGTTGGAAGCACAGAAGACAGTAACAGTCAACTGGTATACCACTAATCAAGAAATTGTCCAAGAAGTGAATGCTAGGGTACTAATGCTTCACGATGACAAGGCATCTTCCCATACAGCTGGATTAACAGATGAGTTTCATAAACAAAAACAAATTAAATTGACAGAGCATCCACCTTATTCTTCGGATCTAGCTCTATGTGACTTGTGGTTATGTTTTAATCTAAAAAATAATTGATTTGGACGTCGTTTTCATTCAGACGAAGAGAATAAGGTGGCTATCAATACATTCCTTTCATCCATTCCAAGAAAGGAATGGTTTGAGGCAATGAATCTGTGAAAAATTCGTCTACAAAGTGCATTGATGCTAGTGGAGACTACTTTGAGCACTCCCAAAATTTTAACATTAAAAACCTGGCACAGTATCTAAAAAAATTCACACTAATACTGGGACTAATACCTTTTACTATCATGACTAGTTGTCTTAGGTTTATAACTATTTGGTGTATATTTTTTAATTATATATATATATATATATATATATATATATATATATATATGTAGGAGTGTGTGTAGTTAAGCTGTACAGTAACTAATTACTCACGAGTTTACATAAACGTTAGTTTTGTAAATAACATTACTAATGTAAAATACATATAGGACTTAAAAATTATTTGAAATCCTTGTAATATATTGTTCTTCTGATCGTGTACTATCATTTATTCGACTCATTTAACTGTCTAATTAATAATCGATGGAATGATTTAATTCTGACAACAAGTCCCGTTTCAAAGCATTCTCTTTTCAGTCGGATCTACCATGATTGGCGGAGTCTTCCCTGCGATTGTGTTAGTACTGCTTCTGAGTGGAGCTCTGGCAGGCTTCGTCTATTATACAACTACACCTGAATTGGTTCCTCGCTTTCACACTGCTTTTGCCTACATGGGATTTGGGGTATCTGTAGTTTGGATTTATTGCATTGCCACCGAAATTGTCGTTTTATTGCAAGTATGTACATTAGAAATTACCGATACAATATATTATTATAGAATTTTATGTAATTCCCAGTAAATATCGGCTATTCATTTAAAAGTGCATAAAAAAAGATTAATTCATACAATTATTAAATTTTGGCATACATATATATATGTGTGAGTGTGTGTATAATAGATTCCTTTCGAATCTCAGCTCCAGTTTCTGATAATAAAATATACATTTGTATAAGTTTTTCAAAAAAATTCCATAAAGCTATAACGTAAAATATGCCTTGGATATTTGCAATTAGTAAGTTGATGTATCAGAGAGGGATGCAATAAATAGGAATGGGTGATGACATTACACAGATACAGTATGCAATATGTTTTAAAAATGGTGTCATTACATTAAAAAATCACGATTTAATGATTTTTATAAAGAACGTTGTTTTATAAGAATCTCTCTAGCTATATAATAGAATGAGAAAATTATTTTGAATGCACGAATATATATCATTCGAAGATTCAGGTATATATAACAACATCAGAAGAAATTGTGAAAAAAAGGCTTTAAATTAAATGACATAAAACTAATTAATTTTTCGGTAGTCCTTTTTTTATTTGAAATATATCATAAAACTGTATATTCTAATATGAGTACCATACTGTAAATAGTACAGTAAACCGGGGGAAATGCAAGGGACGGCTTAATTAACTTTTCTGATACTAAAAATCATATGAACGTCGAACAAAGTTAGAATAAAATTCAGAGTTACATGTTTTTTTCCGAGTGTAAATATTACATTCCTTAAAATATATTTTCATGGTATTGAATAAGCAGTAAATGTGTGTGTGTTTCAAAGGAATGGTAGAGCAGTAAAGAGAATGTGTTACAATTAGATTTAATACACTTATCATTTTTTTGCAGGCAGTTGGAACAGCATTTAACCTGAGTGAATCTATTTTGGGATTGACAATTTTAGCATGGGGAAACTGTCTGCTTGGTAATAACATTAATTTTACAGTTGAAAAATAAATTAAAAAATTCTAACCAATTGTTATGATACTTAGACAATCCTAATAAATAAGTCAGCAAAATTTTATGAGACACAACAAAATAAACTCGAAAAAATATCGTTGTTAAATTTCAGAATGCCTATTGTAATCATTATTCTTTGTTGTGTGTTGTCAATAGCTACAAAGAAATAACATTTAATGATTAAAGTTCACTCTTCATTGCATAACGAAACTAACAGGAAACAATTCTCATAGAAATTGAAAACATTTCTGAAAATCCCTTTCGATTTACAGGAAAATCCTTTTAAGAAAACTACATTCCGAGGGTATAAACCCTAATAAATTTAAGTTAGCAAGTATTAAATATAATTTGTGTCATTAGATTTAAAAAAGATAATATGGATTTTCATATTGACTTTCGAAGCTAGAGAATAAAGCCAAATAAATGTGCAATTTTTTCTGTAATGGATTATATATTTTGTAGTGTTTATGTACAGAAATGTGTTGCTTTTTTCTTCCTGAATGCGAAAAGAAAACAATAGTCATTCATAAAATAAGGATTTTTTTAAAACATTTTTTTATTAATTTTGTTTTAATTTCTCGCTACACTGAAAGCTTAAAATTGACAGGAAAATTTTCGTGGCTTTTGCAGACAAAATTTTAAAAAGTATGAGCCCCTTTTATTTCATAACTGCATTGATTTTGATAGGAATGCATATAAATATTAACCAATTTTAATTTTTATTATGTAATTTAGGATCTTGAATTAAATCTAAAACCATCAAAACATAGGAATAAGTAAATATTTTTTTCTTTAAAATTCAGTTTTAAATATGTTTTGATAAAAATAATTCCTGTTTCTTTGAGTGAAAATAGCTTTGCAGGCATAAAAATTGGTTTCAAGTATTCTTGTTAATATTCATAAAAATACATTTATTAAAATTTCACCACTACATAAAATACATCAATAAATGTTTTCATTGAACAGAACTAGAACGAATTGAGGGAATTTACTTCTCCTTTCATAAAGTTGTTCAAGTACGAATATGTGAATAATGTATGAATTTATAAGACGAAAAACTTTGAATACTTCTGCTTGTGTTTTAGCATTAAATTGAAAACACATCCGTTTGAAATTTTAACGGGAAATAAAACAACATATAAAACTGGATTTTTTGTCTTATCCGGGAAACTTGTTAAATAAGAAATAAATAGAAAATTAACAAAAAAAAAAAGCAAGATATACCTGCTTTTTTGTTAAACAGCGGTAACTTAATGTAAATTTTTAATTCGTTTTTCATTATCAATCTCTTCGCCCAAAAAAGATAAGACGTATTCCTTGATATATTTAGAAATAAAAAAAATAATGATAAAGCAGTACAGGATAGCAATTTTTTAAATACAAAAAGGTTATTAAATCCTTAAATTTCAAACTATGAGCTGTTCATAGAAATGTCAAAGATTCTTCTAAATACTAAAATTTTATTTTATCTTGTTTTATTTAGATTTCTTATCAAATCTGGCAGTCGCCAGAAAAGGCTTCCCAAGAATGGGCATTGCAGCTTGCTTTGGTGCTCCTTTTCTGAGTATCCTTTAACTTTTAATAACTACTTTATGAGAGTTCTATTGTGGAAATTCATTTTATAGCTTTCTTTATATCATTCAAGGCATTATGTAAATAATGTTCTGTAATATATAATCGAATGAGGTCATTAATATGGATGTTAACCATGGTGTACTTATTGTTTGTTGCATAATGTTTAAGATTTTTTTATTGATCTAAAGTAGCACTCTTCTACTTACAAACTTTTTTCAGCACACATTATGCACACAAAAAGGCATAATTCATTCTTTATACAAAAAGAACAATGCACAAAAAATGAAAAAGTAAATAACCATTGCTAATAATTTAGCTAGTTTCATTAAGCAATTTTTCTTCCTCTCGTTTGAGTTATTCAAGTATTTTATTACCTAAAAATATAAACTGTCCTGATTCCTTTAAATATATTGTGTAAAAGAGCATTTTCGTGTAATTATTAGGAAAATAATAGAAAAATAAAATACAACTATTAGACACTTCATTATATACATTAAATGAATTCATTCACTTCAATCTGAGTTTATTAAATGAAATCGATTGGGCACAAAATAAATGTTTTACCTTGAAATTCTATTCAGACATAGTTTGTTCGATTTGTTTAAAAATTCTTCAATAGAAATGCTTTGCTTTCGACAGTTAAAACTTCATAATAGTAATTAGTATAAAAAAGAATAGGAAAATAATCCCAATTATGTATCCTCAGAAAAATTAGATTTCAGTTGCATTAATTAGAGTAGTTAATATACCTGTAATTGAATAACTCATTATCGTCAACCCTTCTCTCCGATGAGATCAGAATTATAGATTTCTGAAATGAAAGTTCTTACTCTCTCTTTGCAAAGTTTCAGAATTGAATCAATTCATTTCCCATTCAAGTCAGTAATATTTAGAATTCCATCTATGCATTCGATGCAAGTACATTGAAATAAAATTTATAGATTCAAGTACAGATAAAGAAAGCATAACAACATTAATTCACTTTGTAACAAAATGATACAAACATTTATATAAAACATGCGAAAATCTTACTTTTGAAACAGAATATTGTTTTTGATAGAAATCTCTGTTAATTAATAAGTGAACTCACAACTTTCTTTTTACATATTTTTAATACTAGAAATAGATATATTTTTCTCATACACATATTTCAGTTAAAAATTTTATTTAGAACGCTTCAATTAAGTAAAATCTATGTAATTTATTTTTCATGCTTGGATTAAAATATAACTGACGTTTATTAACACTGTAAGACTTATACTTCAATGTAAGAGATTATAAACATTCGCTGTTTAATATTATCAGGGAAATAATAAAACATTGTTAGTGCATCTCATTTGTCGTTCTGATAATTAATGGGGACGCTTTCACGAAAAATTTTATTAGAAGCTAGCATATTGTCTTTCAAAGAGATGATAATTTAATTAAATTTCGCACTCGATGCCAATTTATCACAGCTGCTTGTCCTATTTTTAAAGAAAGCCTTTTCATCTTTATGGGTCGATTCAAGTGTGTGTCTGATGCACCCTTAACCACTTTTTCCAGCATTACTTCTTGGCGTGGGAGTTCCCTGCATTATTGAGCTCATTGGTGATGGGGGTGCAGGAATGGTGGTAAGTATTTGAAAAATTATTATTATTGATTAGATATTCACACTGCATGAGTGGATTCAAAAATTGTACTTTTTTAAGGATTCCAGTAGAATTCTGTATAGAAATGCTAAAGTACTTTGAAATATTGCATAGGATGTTAAGCTCGTTACAAAATGGATACGATTTTTTTTACATAGATCAACTGAAAAATCTCCATTTTCTGCATTTAGTAATAGAATTTAGCCGATTCTTGTCTGATTTAAGAACCTTGCCTTGTGAAGGAATTATGATATATGTAAATAGGCATAACTTTTTAAACAGATATGAAGTGAGGAAGAAGAGAAGTATCTAAATATACTTTGATGTTACTACAGCAATAAGTGGAAATTGTGAAGTTGTTAGTAATGTCATAGATATATTGACTTAGGTTCATCTCTATAAACCTATTGGAAGATAGAAAAGAGTTCTTCAAGCTGAGTAGAGACGTAAGAAATTAAGTAATATTTATATTTTAGCATGGGTTTGATTAAGGAAATCGTTAAGCGAATGCAAGTATTCTTGGTATTTTGATTAGGAAGAAATATAAATATGTATTTTAAAACTTCCTCTTGGCAGTATTTTATTCATGTTCTAAACGATATCTGTGAAAGACTTAATTCGTCAATATATATCACTTGTTTCTTACATTAAATTTCTTTTTTCATAATTTTTGTTATTCTGATTATTTTGCCTTCATCTTAGTCATGTCATTTAATCTTACATATAATCTTTTTTAAATAAATCTGCAAATACCTATATTTTAAAACAAAGTAGAAGAGAGAGAGAGAGAAATTTTATGTAATAATCATCTTCATATACGTTAAGATAAGCTACAAAGAGTAAAAAATATAAAACATTCAGAGCGATTCTATTCTTTTGACAGTTTTCAGAAAATAGTATGAATTTATATCACTTCTATCTTTCGAATTTGAAAGTCCTGCTTTAAAAAATAATGAAAAGGCAAATAGATAGATGTAATTCATGAATTTTGAAGACAACGATAAATGATTATTTTACCAAGCGTAGCTTATTTTTCGAGTCGATGCAACCGTAGCAAAAAGATATGCAAAGAGATTCTTCGTTGCGCGTTTGGAAGAGTTTGTGGGGTTAACGAAACAACTTTTCTAATATTCTCTTAGGAGGCAATCAAGACATGAAAAATATTCAAAATTCCTGAACTGTTCCACCTTGTATCTGAAGGGAAAAGAAGTCATTTTCAACCGCTGCTTTCTAGCGCTTCAGTTATGAAGATACATTGTGTTACGGAAATGCTATTTTGAGCCTTCTGAAGCTTATCTCATAAATTCAGAGTCACTCCCTTTATATATATAGACATCACACATACCCCAGTGCCTCTGGGTTTTCTGGAAAAATGTTGCATTGTTTGTTTTCTGTTTAGTTTAAAAAATTGTTTGAAATAAATATTATTACAAAAAGTTTTAATTTGAAAGTACTTGAACGAAATAGGATTTATAAACATGTCAGTAGCAACATTAAGACAAAATCATTTTAATCGAATGTTTTATTAATTATTGTAAGGGGTAACCCCGTGTGTGTGGATGTAAAATATAAAAGCTGGCGTGCTGTTTCAGAACGCTACATATTTTCAAATAGTTTAAAAAATCGAGCACGATTTAAGCACATGGGTTTTTTCAAAACAGAGTAATAAATATGCGAAAAAGCAAATATATATATATATATATATATATATATACAGCTAAAAGAGAAAATTAGTATCGAAAAGTATACTCTATTTAGCTATAAAAATAAATGTAGATATGCAATCACGTATTATGGGAAATATTTCTTTTTCTAAAATATTAAAAATAATATATATATATATATATATATATATATATATATATATAAACTGCTGTTTGTAAAAAAATGCAACACTATGAAGGAATCATCAGAATTAAATGAATAACGCAACAAAATTGTATTAGTACAAATAAATGACGAAATTTTCAAAGCAAAAAAAAAAAAAAAGATTAAGTGTCCGAAATTAGTATTTGGTGTAGCCACCACACCACGCGCTGCAATAAGTGCTGCTACACGACGTGGCATAAAGTCAAACATATTTTGAATGTCTGCTTGTGGAAGAGAATTCCATATTTCTTGTATGAGCAGCATAGTTCGTCTTTTGAAGTTGCAGGACGTGGATCACGAGCGAGACGCCGACCAACCAAATTCCTACGTTCTCAATAGGGGACATATCCGGCGAATAAGTAGACCAAGGAAGAAGTTATATATGTTGGGATGAACAGAAGTCTCGAACAGTCTTTGCAACATGTCGGCGTACATTATCATGCTGAAAGATAGCTCCAGGGGTATCTTGAAGGAAGGGAACGACTTCGGGTTGTAGCACTTCACGGACGTACCTGTTACCCTCAATTCGCAGCAAATTGGATCATCCATGATACGAAGTCACACCCCAAACCATAACTCCGGGAGTTAGACCACTATGTCGTCCGATAACGCACTCTGGAAGGCAGCGTTCATCGGCATAGCGTCTAACACGATTGCGGTCATCATGGTCGCTCAAATTGAAGCATTATTCATCTGAAAAGACAACTTGGTGCCAATCAGCTTGCTAGGCTCTGTGCTCATGAGCCCATTGCAGACGCCGCTGTCGATGGTTTGCCGTGAGGGGGATTCTGTATAAAGGCACCCTTGCACGCAATCCACGGTTCAGCAGACGTCGACGAATTGACGAAGCCGATATTAGTTCACCTGTAGCAGTAGATCAACGTGCTGCCAACTGCCTGGAGGAAGCTGTACGGTCATTTACCGCCATGAGGAGCAGGTGTCGATCGTCGCGCGTTGACGTCACCTTCTGTCGTCCACTGCCACTTTTTCAAATTGTTCAGTGCTCGCCGGTCCACTGCTTCCAAATTCGCATCACTGTGGAGCTGTTCCGCTGCACACGAGCTCTTGTCGCGCAATAAGAAAATCCTCCTTCTCGAAGGTCAATTATCCTCTCCCATTCAAACTCCATAAGTTGTTGGAATTTCTCCTTATTTCGTCATGGAGGTATACTTAAGTCTCACTAGACGTTCGTCACTAATAAATTATTATTAACTTTTTTAACTTCCGGCTACAGCCCTCTATTTATAAGCTTTCAGCATCAGTTCAGAGGGGGTTGCGCACGCCACGCATGCGCGGTGGCTCTGAAACTTTACTATTTTACGTAACATTCTATAATTGATACTTGCTGCGAAATTCATTTAATTCTAATGATTCCTTCACGGTTTTGCATTTTTTACAAAAAACAGTGTATATATATATAGCATAGGAACAAAGAGAGAGTAAGTAATCGAATAGAATATCCTACTAAACAAAGATTGGAGAAGAACGGAATTTGTTAGAATGTGAAATATGGAGCAATGAAAATGTAAAGAAAAAAGAAATTGGACTAAAATTGAGAACTATTATGATTTCTAAAGCTGTCACGGATTTAGGACAGTGAAATAGAGTTAAGCACTGCCTTGTAGGGTCTAACTTTTACCTACAGCAGAAATTTTCGACATAATAGAAAAACAGAACCCTATTAAAAATTAGGCCTATATTTACTTGTGGAATGAACACAAATTAATAAAAATTAATTAAATTACAAATATAATAATTAAATTACAAATATAATAATTAAATTACAAATATAATAATTAAATTACAAATATAAAGATTAATTAAATAACAAATATAAAAATTAATTAAAATACAAATATGAAACTCTTACTTAACTTAAAATATTAAAATTTAATATTACTTAATTACAAAAACAAATGTATACGGCGGGGGCCAAAATTGTGGACACTTTTTAAAATTGTTATGCTTTTTATGTTTGTATGCTTATAAAAAATGTTATGTTGCACAAAATGCAAAATCTTTTATATCATTTTAAAGAAAATTTAATACTAAATTCAATACAAAAGACAAAATTCAAATGCAACGTAAATAAAGTATGCTGCAATAACTATCGATTTACATTAGATATTGATGATAGCAGTGAGTTATCGGTACTTAATATGGTAGCCTTTATTTTTTATTACAACTCCATATCGATGTTGCATTGAGCTAAAATAGTTTTAAACTCTTCCTTTGTTTTTAGAGGATGCCAAGAAATAATTATATCCTCAATTAGTTCCTTTTTATACCATTGGTACCTCATTCGGAGAAGAGGTTTCAAACGGTGCCACAAGCTTTTGATAGGATTGAGGCCAGGACTGTTTCCTGGCCAAGGACAATGATTCAATGATCTTAGAACGATACTAGTCTTTCGATTACTTAACTGTGTGGCAAGGAGCAGAATTTTGCTGAAAAATAAATGAAGCATTGTTGGTAAATATATCCCTGATGGAAGGTAGAAGTTTGGGTTTTAGAATAGTGTCAATGTATTTTCTGGCATTCAGTGTCCCATCGATGATAGGAAGGCGACGGATACTATTTGCTGATATGCATGACGAAATTATAAAACTATGTGGGTACTTCACAGTTGTCCGGATGCAGTCAGTCAGGATGTAGCATTTCTCCTATTCTACGTCTTACTATTTTCGGCCATCACTACCGAATAGCAATATTTTAGCTTTATCGCTCTATATAACTTGTGAGCACTAATCATTTGTCCAATTGATGTGTTCCTTTGATCACTGTACTCTTTTTTTAGCGCTTCTGTAACTTAAGATAATGCTTTTTTCGTGGAACTCTACCTCTTAGTCTAAAATCTGCTATTTTTCTCCCGATTGTTTTTGAGCTGACAGAAACACCAACATCATTCGGATGACTTCTGATGACCGTTGATGACATTCTTCTATCTTGTAGGCATAGTATTTTTGTTCTTATGTCATCAACAGACATGGTGAACCTTTTTAGGCCTTTTCCTGCTTTGTTTTTTATTATATTTGTCTCCGGACATCTTAAACAAAATTTTCAGTCTCCAGATGTATTCACTGAACCACCCACCTGTATTGCAATTTTAACACTAGAAAGACCACTCTCTCGCCACACATCTCTTTCTAGGAGTCCAATCTACTCTTTTATTTGATGTCATTGCTTCTTGACTAAATATCATTGTTATCCTTGCCAGGAAACAATCCTGACCTCAATCCTAACGGAAACTTGTGGCACAGTTTGAAAACAAACTCTCGTCTGAATGAGGTATCCATGAAGAGGAACTAATTGAGGATATAATTGTTTCCTGGCATCATGTGAAATAAAGAAAGAGCTTAAAACTGTTTTCAGCTCAATGAAACATCGATGTGAAGCTGTAATAAAAAAATGAAGGCTATACCCCACTAAGCACTGATAACTCATCGTCTATTGTTTACCGATAGTTACTGCTGCATAGCCTTTTTTTCGCTACTAGTATTTAAATTTTGTTTTTTGAACTGAATTAAGTATATAAAATTCTCTTTAAAATGATATAAAAGGCTTAGCATTTTGTGTAATATAACACGTTCTATAAGCATACAAACGTAAGAAAACATAACAATTTTCAAAAGTGTCCATAATTTTGGTCATATATATCAGAAAAGATTATTTATTTAGGATTATTCAAAAGGCTATCTTACATATCAGGTCTCATGTAACATATATTTTATATTAAAACTGCATACAGATATTAATCTTATTTTGTTTTGTAAAGATACCGATAGTAAAAAAGATTATGTATCATAATGAAAAAAAGTATCATCGATCCATATAACAATTCCCTTATTCAAGTTCAATAATACTTTCTGACTCCGTTCACAATCAATTTAAAAGGCTGGTTTAAAAGAAAATTGCAGCGAAAAATTCCGTATGAATAACAATAAGCAACGTTACGTTATGATTTATAAGGAAATGCAATTCTATGGAGGATGCAATTTTTGTTCTGCTTGAAAGCTTACCTGAAAATGTAGAAAGCTGAAAGGAAAATAAATTATACTGTGAGCTTACGAACAATTTTAAATAACACATTTTTTTTTAAATCGTCAAATATTGCAGTGGATGATTATGACAAAAAACATTTCGTCTAATTCTGTAAATGTGACATTGAGTGAAGTAATCACATTGAAAAGAAATGGAAACTCCCAAAAAAAACCTGTTTGTACTCAATTAATAACATTTATTTTGCAGAAAAGGACTTTGTAAATGAATTATGGAAGCTATTTTTCTAATTTTTGGAACTAGAGGTTCCAGGATGTTGTATAAAACTTTGCTGAGTGAATAGAGAAAAAAAAGCATATGAAATAAATACTTGGATTAATAAATTTACCCTTTAACTGCTAATTCCAAAGATGAAACCGAATGGGATAGGGGTAAATATGTGAAATCTCATTAAAGTACTTTAATGAGACAGTATTAATAATTATTTTATTTAAAGAACCTATCCATCTACTTTTAGTGATGATCTTTTATCTCTTTTTTTTTCTAGCTGAATTATTCTCCTTTGACAACTATTTTGTTCTCAGCACTGAGTGTCAGCCTTGTGTCATCGGTTGTCGTAATGATTGTATGCCGTTTCCAAACCAAACGAGCCTACGGAGTGTACCTCATTTGCCTCTACCTCTGTTTCTTAGTCATTGCTGTATTGAAGGAATCCAAAATATTTTAAATTTTTGCCATTATTTTGTAAATTTGTATTATTTTTAGTCTGATGCCTGTGTATATTGGTATTTTTACTGCAATTTCCACATTTGTAGAAAACCATGCGAGTATAGCGCGATTCAGGGTACAATGAAATTGAACTGAGTGTGTGTCCTGGAGAACATAAACGTCACGTAGAAATGAGGATAGAATAATCAATACTAATTTTATTGATTTTGGAAAAGTGATACAGCACGTTGAAATATTACCTCGAAGTCGATTCCATCAGGAAAGCAGAATTGAAATTTCAAGTGAATTGCGTCCTTTTTCAATAGTTTCTCACTACTTAAAGATTGAATCTCGAGTGGTGTGTTGAACAACAAATCAATGTATACCAAAATTTCATGAATGTAAAAATAAAAAAGAAAAGATCTGTATTTTTTAATGACAATAAAAGTTTTGTTGTGCGTTAATATTACGGAGCCTGAATTTTATTTCTTTATATTTATTATGCACATATTACAAGGGTTAGTTTTTCCAAATCCATCGATTCAAAATAAACGTCCAGTGCTTGGACAAAAACATTTCAAAGCTGAGAAGAATACTGATCGATTATAGACTTAAGTAAGAGAGAGCGTAGGAAAACTTGATGATATAGAATTTTTTCCAAATATAAAAATTATTTTCCCTACGTTTATTAAGAAAAGTGTCGACTTTAGTATTTTACAACAGAAAAGTTTTAAAAACTTAACAAATATAGCAGTAAAAAAGTATGAATGATGAATTTATTTAATGAGAGAGAGAGAGAGAGAGAGAGAGAATTTCTGGTAAAGAATTCTATTAAATGCGTTTTTTCATGCATAAATTAACCGGAAAAAATATTTTTAAAAATGTTCATTTACATTTTTATTAGGCATTCAACTTTGTGCCTTACATTGAGAGTTTAATGTAAAAATTAGTCATACACGCAACTTTTCTGAAGTTTCATTTATAAATTATGGAGCATGCTTTGGAGAAATATATTAGATTATAAATATAAATAGACTTCAGAATATTGAGAGGGCATGTCACATTGTGTGTGTGAGAGAAAAGGGCTGCTTCTCTCTCAATAATATATGATAAAAACTGATTTTTAAAACATGCAGTAAAAAAAAGTTGTTTATTTCAAACCTCACTTATTCAATAACCTCTTTTTTATCAAAAAAAGTGCATAAAAATTCTGATTTTGACAGATTTTCTCTCAAAAGAAAAACCGAACAATACATGGTTATGCTGCAAGAACGCTCCAATTTTAGTCAACATATTTTAAGATTGATCTATGACTAGAAGGTCAGAGGGTCAAATTTAATGTACTATTTATGTGCGTGACTCCCAAAAATACAGAGAGTTGTCTGTGAATAAATCCTTCCTACAAATAACAACGATATTTTCATAAAACTTGGGCTCTGCGGGAATCAAACCACTTTAAAACACTACAAGACAAACCAAAGTCTCTCAGTCGAAATGAAGCATTTTCTTTTTATCTACTTCAATAAAAAGCCTAAAAAATTTTAAAAAAAATATTTTAAAATATTGTAACATAAAATAAGCAGGAAAGAAATTTAAAATTTAATATTTTTTTCAGAAAGGTATTACAATTTTATTTATCTAGGCAGTTGCTGTGAAAACTCAGAGGATGTTGTTATGTAGTGAAATTTAATATATCAGAAAAATAAACTTATATTCTTATAAATAATCTTTTTTTTCAAAATTCTTTGCATAAAAGAAAGTTGAATTCAATAATTCTAGAGATATTTTATTGACAGAGAATGTAAAATTGTAGTATATTTTTAAAAAATATCGTAATTGATGCAATACATCTTCAGAGGAATAAGAAAAACAGCAAAGAATCGTATTTAAAATATTACACAGCTTTGCTAAATTCCCTTCTTAGTGAACTTTTTTCATTAAAAGTAGAATTATATATTACTAAGTCAATTTACACTCAATTATTATATTATTGAGTGTTGTGTCATATTTTAGAAATAAAAACTCGTGGTATACTTTTCATGAATTTTTGAGACATCGTGATTGGGAAAAAAACATTTGATTTGTGTTCCTTATTCATTATTTTAATCAAATTATTTAAAAGAAACGAAAGTTATAATTTTATTAATAGTACTGAAGTAATAAAAAACACACATATGATAGTGGTAATATATATATATATATATATATATATATATATATATATATAGCTTATGGGATATTTTTAGATATTAAATACACTTCCACGTTCAGAAAAATTGCAACATCATGATGGACGGAAGGTACAGAAGTTGAATACGCATTAAAAGAAGATGATGGAATACAGAAATTATTATTTTTTATAGCATTTCAACTCAATCGAGTGACATAGGATATCATGTGTATAAAAGAAGTGACGCAGCGATGTTTCTCATTCGCATTTGAATGATGGTTGTTTCTGAGAATATGCCTTGTTTATAAAAAGGAGAAACGTCAATCAGAAAGTGTCGGAATTCGATACCAGGAGAGTTGTAGCCGACTAGGAGAGTGGTTTATGATTCCACGATATTGTTACTCGCATTGATCGGAATCCAATAACTGTCATTCAAATATATGGAAAGGATGGGATCAGAAGAGTCATACTAAACGCTATATAGGATCTCAATGGCCTCCCTCCACTAACAGCCACGATGACAGACCAGGTCGGCCTTTCAGGATCATAGACACATCTTGGACCATGAGTCAGGAAGTGGGGTTGTTTGTAGCGTAAGTATTTTTACGGACAGTATGATGACGTCCAGAATAGCACAGACTGTTTATCCTGCAACCATTATTGCAGCTTCCCTTTATGCTGCTATTGTGATCTAACAAATGCTACGGTGGCCATATCCAACGGGATATGCTACTCCTGTATCAAACTAGATACAGGAGTGGGCACCCCGTATTCTTTTCATAAGAGTTCTGCTTGTAGAATCTTGATAGACGTATCCATGTCTGGAGACAGTGAGGACTTATCCGTGTCTGGAGGCACATGACCTGCTGGTAATGAATGGCTTGGGCAAAAATTGGGTGTACTACACGAACACCTTTTGTCCCCTTTGCTGGTTATGTGGCTGTGCCCTATCTTTGAGGTTACGTGGAGGTATTATCTTTCAACAAGATAGTACAAGGCTACATGTTAGCCGTCATGCTCTGACTTACCTGGATACAGAGGTTATTCGTTCGTTCCTCTGGTCAGCATGTTTTTTACATTTCTCACGGCATGGATAACTGAAAGACAGGGCCACTATGGCTGAAGATTTGTGGCACAGACTATAAGAATTATCTAATGTGTTACCCGTATCTGCCATCTAAGCGCAATTATACTCGATGCCAAGCGGGGTTAAAGCCGTTTCAGTTGTCGAAGGCAACAACTGTGTGTACTAATTTCGGATCTTGTACACTCGCCAAATTACCTACAAATTTGATCATTTTTCTTTCTATGTTTTATACGTACAACGAATAAAGTTTTGTTATTTGCTTTTATTGTTGCAATTTTAATGGACAGCAATGTATTTTAATGGTAGAAGTGAAAAAAGAAATGAAGTAGGAAAAAATATAGTAAACACTAATGCTATTGAGTTTACACAATTTAATAGTTTATAAAAATTTAGGATATGCAGTACATACCACTTTGATCTACTTATAACTCTTTATTTTTATTTTTTTTATTTTATCTGAAAAAGTCTTTTACTTCGTTGCGTAAATTTTTTGCTTAGATAAAATATATAATCATCAATGTTTCATCCTTTTGAAGTATTAATTAAATGTGAAAAAGTGGAAGATTTTTTATAATGTTGTTTTTAAATGAGTTTGAGTTTTTTGAAATGAGTGATTGGCGAATGGCTCTCATTTAAGGGAAACTGAAATATTTATAAATGTAAGGATAATTAATTTATAACCAAACAAATCTATTTCCTATCTAACATTTATTTTCTCATCGTACATATTGGAGTCTTAAACAGCTAATCATTTCTCGGAAAAGATAGTCCAAATATAAGATTCCAATCCCAGTTCATTAATTTGTATGGTCTTCGCCTGTACGTTCCCAAGCTTTACTCTCTAATCTAAACCTAAACTAAAAATTATAATTTAACAGTTCTAGAAATAAATATGTAATCCAATTAAAAATCGGGGTGGTTGGCGTTGTTTTGTCTCCCCGTTAAAATGTATATATATATATATATATATATGTATATATGTTAAGGACTACTTTACCGATGATCATATTTTAGATGATGGATTTAACTTGGATGATATTGATGAAGCAGTCTAGTTGAATGGTAATCCACTTTATTTCACATTTAGACACAAGCACAAAGTATCGTCTAGACCAGCAATTCTCAACCGCTGGTCCGGCGGACCACCAGCGGTCCGCGGAGAAATCTTACCGGTCCGCGGACAATTTCTTCTATTCGCGAAAAAAATTTACTTATCAAAAAAAAAATAATAATAAGAACTAAATTTTAATTTATTAAATTACGAAATACAAATATATCTTGAACTATTTATAATTCTATGTAATTTATGGTTAGTACTGCACTGAAGAAAAATTCCCGAAATGCTGACAAAAGTGCGCGAGAGCGCGGCGCGTAAACCCCTCTGTTGGCGACAGACACTTAAGCCGGGGTTATAATAGTATATAGATCACAGCTTATTTGTGTTCGGTGGATCACAGAACACGGAAGCGTTGATTGAAGGAGTTCTTACAGAAGGTTAATAGATTTGATGTGTGATCTGGTACAGTTTTATCGTTGTATAGTCTGGGTGTTTTTAAGTTATTGTTAAACGAAACATTGTTATAATAATTATATATCTGTTTAACTGGATTGGACCAATATAACAGTAAGTTTATTGATTATTTATATACTTGTATGTATGTATGTATGTATGTAGGCGCTAATAAAAAAATATTTTTTAACCCTTAGTAAGATGAACCGTAAACAAGGCACGCTATTCAATTTTTTGAATACCAGTTCAATGTCTCAAAAAAAATGACGACAAAACAGGAATAGTACCAGGAAAAAAGAGAAAACCATTTATCAGACACTACAACCACGAATATATAAAATATGGTTTTATTCTTTGGCCCAATTCTACGGAAGAAGATATACGTCCGATGTGTATCATTTGCCATGAAGTTTTAGTAAATGATGCTATGAAACCAGCGAAAATGTTACGACATTTGAAGGCTAAACATTCCGAGCTGGAAAAAAAGCCGCGTGAATATTTTGAGCGTAGAAAACAAGAATTAGGATTACAAACAAAAACATTTAAACAAAATTTTATTCACAACAAGTCATTATTAAAATGTTCGTACCTAGTTGCCCTTCGGATTGCTAAAACAAGAAAATCCTTTACTACTGGGGAAAATTTAATAAAACCAGTTTTAATAGACGTCTGTTTAGAAATGTTTGGACTCTCTGCTGTTGATAAAATCAAATCGATTCCCTTATCTAATGATACTATAAGAAGAAGAATTGAAAAATTATCAGAGAATGTGGAATACCAATTAATACAAAAGATAAAGGAATCAACACTTTTTGCAATACAAATCGACGAATCATGCGATATTTCTAAAAAGGCCATATTAATTTGCTATGTTAGATATATTGATTTTACTTTGGAAGAAATAAAAGAAGAATTCTTGTGTTGTATAGAATTGGTTTCATATACAACAAGTGATGAGATTTTTAAAGCACTTAATTCTTATGTTATTAAACATTCTTTAGAATGGAAAAATTGCGTAGGTGTGTGTTCCGATGGGGCGGCTAGTATGGCTGGCAGACATTGTGGTGTTACTAAAAGAATTAAGCAAGCAGCTAATTCTGATTTATTAATTACCCACTGTATAATCCACAGACAACATTTAGCAGCGAAAAGTTTATCCACAGAATTACATGAGGTTTTAGCGGAATCTATAAAAATTATTAATTTTATCAAAAAAAGCGATTTAAACAGTAGGTTATTCGCAATATTTTGTCAGGAGGTTGGTGCCAAACATGAGCAGTTATTATTGCATACAGAAGTTCGATGGCTCTCGCGGGGTAAGATTTTAACCAGGCTTTTTGAATTAAAGACGGAAGTAGAAATATTTTTAAGAGAAAAAAATAATCCTTTAAGTATGCATTTTTCTGATGTAGAATGGGTTGCAAAACTAGCATATTTAAGTGATATATTTTCATATATCAACGATTTAAATTTGAGTTTACAAGGAACTTCTACAAATGCGTTTCATTTATTTAATAAAATAGATGGATTTAAGAAAAAAATTAATTTTTGGGTGGATAAAGTAAATACCAATAATATTGATGTATTTAGTAATTATTTTGATTTTATTAATTTACAACAAGATTTAAACGTATCAAGATTAAATATAATCATTGGGCATCACTTACAATCTTTAAAAAATGGTTTCGAAAAATATTTCCCATCTGAAAATACCACGTGTGAAAGAAATGTGTGGATAACAAACCCCTTCATACCATATGAGAGTAGTAAGTTAAATTTAAGTGACAGAGAATATGAATCCCTCCTTGAGATTAGTACAGATATTATGTTAAAAGCTAGTTTTTCAACAATGTCCCTAGATAAATTTTGGATCAAATTGAAAAATGAATATCCATCTCTATACGAGAAAGCAATGAAAATGTTAGTCCCTTTCGCAACTACATATTTATGTGAAGCGGGATTTTCATCTATGACGGTAATAAAAAATAAATTTAGAAATCGTCTTTCGGTTATTTCGCCGCTCCGACTTAGCTTGACTAATTTAGAACCCACAATTGAAAAGTTGATTGAAGAAGAGCAGCCACAATCTTCTCATTAACAATAAATAACAATATAAAAATTGTAGATCTTTAATTTAGTGTAGTATCACATGTTGAATTATTTTGTTGTGTTCATATGCAATGATTTTGTGATTTTTTTTATAATTTCTGATATTTTTTGTTGTAATTTTTTTCAGGGGTTTGTTACTTATTAAAAATTATTATTACAAACAAACAATAAATTATGTTAAAATGGTTGAGGCTTTCGCGGCCGTTGTTTTGACTTGAAGTAGTTCTAGTCGGGCTTAAAGGCCGTCGTTGGTTGAAATTGCTTCCTCCCGTTCCGTGGGCACGTTGGCTAGCTTTTTCTGAGGTGCTTCTATGCCATCCAGTCTGCATCCAACCTTTGAGATGGAAACACCATAGAAAAAGCTAGCCACTCGTGCCAGCGAAACGTCAGGAAGCAATTTCAACCAACGACGGCCTTTAAGCCCGACTAGAACTACTTCAAGTCAATAAATTATGTTTTGTTTTACAAATTTTTTTGATTTAATTTTTTAGTAATCGTAAGAGTGATATTTTTGTTGTGTTTCTATGTCCATGAATTTGTGATTTTTTTTATAATTTTCTGTGATTTTCGTTAAAGTTTTGTTATATATATTATATGTATGTAATATAATTACATATATTTACATTTAAATATTAGTGTACGCAAATGATAATAAACATGTTCCAATTAACGTATTTAGTAGTTCTTTAATACCTAGTAAAATTTTGTTGTTAAAAAAATATCACCGGTCCGCGAATTTTTTTTACAAATTTTACCGGTCCGCGGGCCAAAAAAGGTTGAGAAACGCTGGTCTAGACGACACTTACTTATGGTAAAAACATAGAACATGTAATAAAACTTGTTGAAGCGGGGCAGGATTTTCCAGAGTCTCTATTTTTTATATGTAGTGGCAACTGGAAGTTTGAAACTCATATCACTTCCGTAAACGGAGCTTGTGATTGCTGGAAAGATATCGTACGAAGATGCTTATTTAAGATTAAGATAGTTATTAAGATTAATTCGCTGATATTCTAATTTCTAAGACACTTAAAGAATAATACAAAAAAGACACTTTCTTGGGAAGTTTTCTTGGAAGCGGGAATTTTTGTATGAAGCCGCAACCAGAAGTTCCGAAATTCACATGACTTACGTGAACTTATCTTGTGATTGGTGTAAAGACAGCTTGCAATGGTGTCGTACGCAACCTTAATTTAAATAAGTTGATCTTTTACTTTTTAAGAGATAAAATAATGATTATATCCCGTTAGGCGGGTAAACTAGTTAATTACACTAGGCAGCACCAAAAATGTTTCGAGCTCAAAAATAGTTTATTATGAAGTATTTTGGCCCGCTGAACACGAAAATCACCATCAAAACTTCAGATTAGCTCTTGTTTTTTAAGAATTAGAACTTCTCCTTACTCATAATAGCTGTAATTTCACTCATCATTACACTTTCTGTATATAATTTTTGTGATGTTCATTTGAGCGAGTAGATGGAAGCAATTGCCTCAGAATCGAGGCAATTGCTAAGAATTGAATTAGATAGAATTTTTAACTCTACGAAAGGCGAGTAACAGCTCTACTTCTTCAAATGTGTTTTGAATGTAACCTAGAGCATCAGTAGAACAAAGAACAGACAATATGTACTATTCAAGTGACATTCGCTGTTTTTCAACTTACAACTCAAGGTAAATCAATTCCACTGTATAGAGATCTGAAAGATTGCTTGTACCAGTTCATGAAACAACTACGTTGTACCAGAAAGTGTAAAAAAGCAGTTTTAATTAAATATATCACCAAAGTTTTTCTATTTTTTTGCATTCAGATCAGAATGCCACGGAACTATTTTGACAACCCTGACAAATTTTTCTACGCTTGTAGTGAAACAATTTTTGAAGCCCAGAAGCGAACCATCGGCCCAGTTCGGCTCATGCCAAACTATGGGTACAGCAAACTGTAGTACCCATAGTTTCACATGAGCCAACTAATCATTTTGAGAATTTTTATTTCTATATGACGTCTTCCTCCATGAACATGGGTTGATCAAGAAAGAAGAAAGACCGTTTGCAGTATCTATGTATTTCATCAGCCATTCAGCCGGTTCCTCACTCAGCTGATATGCCAATTCCTGACCCACCTAAAAAGTATGAGTTTGTAAAGGAATATGTTGAAGCAGAATGATTCATTAGACTTGGGACAACCTATGAACCAGATTTTGAGGCAGAAGATTTGAATGAACCCCACAGACTAAATTTAACGTAATAGAGTGACCTCGTAAGAGATCTTGACTTGCCAAAGCAGAAGACAGAGTTTCTGGCATCCAGACTGCAGCAATTGAATCTACTCCTACCAGGCATCAAGATTACAGGGTACAGGATACGTGTTCTTCTTCCTTTCTTTGAGAAGAAAGAACAGGTGTTTGCATATATTGATGTCAACGGCTTGATGAATTTCATGAACATCATTTATGATCCAAATTACTGGAGGTTATTTACAACTCTTCCAAGCCTAGTTTGAAAGCAGTATTACTACACAACAGCAACCTTCTTCCTTCCATTCCCATCAGACATTCCGTTCAAACGAAGGAAGCTTATACAAAAGTGTTTAAAGCTTCTAGAGTTAAACTCTAATTAGTAAAATACGAGGATCATAAATAGCAGATTTGTGATCTGTGGTAACTTAAAAGCCGTTGCTTTACTTATGGGAATGCAGCCGTGTTCTATCAAATACTGCTGTTTCCTGTGTTTGTGGGACATTAGAGATCGAAAATCGCACTACATTCAAGACAAATGGCAGTCTAGAAATCTGAAATCCGGTGAGAGAAATGTCCCAAATGATCCTCTAGTAAACCCAAATGACATTCTGCTCCCACCATTGCATATAAAGCTGGAATTCATGAAGAGCTTTGGGAAATCCATATATAAAGGAGGGAATCTTCGTGTGCCCTAAATAAACGCAAAATCATCAAGGACCACACTTTGGATCAAATTAGGGAAGGGAAAACAGGCTGGGAAGCCTTTAAAAATGTGGCAAGGGGATTTCTAGGCAGCAAAAAAGATGAGAACTATAAGCAGATGTTGAAAGAGCTCCTACAAGAGTTCCATAGCCTAGGGTGGAACAAGTCTTTAAAGACCCCTTTTTTACATTCCCATCTCGATTTTATCCCTAATAAATGTGGAGCTGTAAACGATGAACACGGTGGAAGGTTCCATGAAGATATAGCAGCAATAGAACGTATATAACAGGGTCGTTGGGATTAGTCAATGCTTGCAGACTAATACTGGACAGTTATAAGGGATACTCGAGCTTCGACATACAAGAGGCAATCCAAAAGGAAATGTTCACAGGAAATAAACTAAAAAATACCACTGATTTCTTATGTAACACTGTTTCTTGAAACATGATTTATTGTATTGTATTTATTAGTTATTAATGTTTGTTCTTCAAAATTATCCACAAATTGATAGATGGGCTGTGATATATCTTAAAAGCAAGAGCTAATAAATAAATTTCATTTACATATTTGTTTATTTCAACCCAAAATTAGTAAGAATAGGCTATTTAAAACTAGGAAACAGACAAAAAGTTGTTTTTTGTTGCCTAGTGTTATTTGCACGAGTCATGAAGGGGACCAGACCATTACAAATTAAAAAGCTGTTTAAGATGAAACTAAAGTGAATTTTATTACATACATACATTTATATATGTGAAATGTCGTGGAAAGTGGTATGGTTTCTTGTAATTAGTTAATGATCATTTGGGAATGGAAGTGAATGTACTGGATGTTGAATCGATGTGAAATCCTTTTGTTATAGGATACTCTATTTTTTATTACACTGAGGATACGGTACAAAAAAGAACACAAAAGCGCAGACATTCACATAACATTATGAAAAATACAAGGCGCGTTGCGAATTTTCCAGAAAGTCTCGGCTTTTATATGAAACACAGACCGGAATTTCCAAAATTCATGTGACTTCCGTGGACGGATCTCGTGATTTGAGGAAAGATATCGTAATAGGTTATTACATATAATATTTTATTATAATAATTTATCTTATTTTAATATAATAATTTATCTTATTTTAATATAATATTTTAGTTATAATATATTGTATTTCACATTATAAAACTATTTGTAACTAATTTTTATATGAAATATAATTTGATATTTATTATATATTTTATTATAAATATTATTTATATATTAATATAACAATATATTTATAATATATAATATAAATATTTATATGATTACAATAATTATTTTACATTATAAAATATATAATAATTAAATAAAATATCATTTAATATTTAATAAATAAATTTATTTTATTAAAAAAAATAATTAAATGAGCCGAGGAAAAAACTCAGCAAGCGATTCGAACCCTGTCCATCCACGTAGAAAGCAGCTGCTCTGACCATCGTGCCAGTTAATCACCGGAGAAATTTGAAACTTAATTGTATAAAAGCTAAGCATGAATTTCGAAGGCTATTTTCTCTGACTTGACTGGCCATTCGGCGCTAATACATTGAGGTTTGAACACCCTAATGGAGTACTACTGTTATACCAAGTCTCGTCCCAAAATGAATTTCTTTAGTCGTGCCCTCCCCTTGTGAGGAAATTCAATCATCTAACTCAGCGTAAAATGAAAAGCTTAAGTCTTTTAATCATAATCAAAAAATTTCGTCATATGTATTTATCAATTTATAAATATTAATACTATTATGCTCTTGCAACTCTTAAAAGTACATTGTATTTGAAAAGTAATTTTGTAAATTTTCTTTTCCCTGAATTCTATTGAAAAGATTTGCGTAAAATTTCTTTTAGTTCGAATATATTTTTCCGAGTTAATTTTTATAAAAAAATTTGCTTGAAGAGACAAAAATGATGCAAGTTTAAATAAATTTAATATTAATCTCGTATAAAATAGCCAAAGCGTAAAAATATTGATAGCTTTCATTGGGTTAAATTCAGGCAACTAGAAGCAGATGAAAATCATGGAATTGAAGGTACGAAACCAGGCTTAGCTCTCATGACTGTACACAGCAAAACTAATGAATAAATTATTTTTTTTGATGACACTAATATCAAAGATTTGATATGTAATCATAAATATCTAAAAAAGATATACATCTTTTTTTGACACGAATTTCATGAAAGAATTTAGTTAAGGCTGTATACTACACTTTTAAAAATATGGAGAGACAGTTATAATAAAAAAACTGTAAAATTATTTTTAAAACTTTCTCTATTAACTCTCTCTTATTAGATTAATTCTAAAAAAGCCAGATCTCCATATTTATTGATGTATTGATTGATTATTTACTAACGCAATTGCACGAACGCAATGGATCTCATAATTTGAAATCAAGGGGACTATACCAGTGACCACTCTTCCAACTTTCCCGCCATCCAGCATGAGGATTTTGAGTCTTGACAGATGACAGCAGGAATTATGTCACACCAAGACTCAAATTCACAATAAGCAACGCCGCTTCGTAATTGAAAAACCTTTATGAAAATCACAAATTAAAATTTAGCTCACTGTAAATAGTACATTTAGTTCAATGTAAAATGAGAGATTTTTGTATGTGCAAGTTTAGAACAATAACGCATGACTTGTGCAAACAGATCTACACGTGCATTGTACATATGTAAACCATATACATGACAAATTGCTATAAAAATGCTGAATAAACAGTAATATAGAAGACTGACAAATTATGCATTCATGATAAAACTTTTACATTGTTCATGAGATAAATGAACAGACTTTTTTAATAAAAATATTTTTTTTCTAAAGACATATACAAATAGACCTTCTGATACTAATGCAATTGATTAAATTTTGAAACCTGTAATTGCTATCAAGTTCGAATATTTAATAAGACAACAAGAAAACGCTCTTATTAGTCTACTATAGCGGCGGTATCTAATGATCAAAAACATGAAACTTAATTGGAAAACCAACAATTAGTTGCCATTAGTGGCTGATTAGTCCGTTCTCCCTTCTGTCTTTTTTAGTATTAGCAATTATTTCTTTTAAATTATATTTATTTGCTTTACATTTTTACGTTTAGATTTTTGTTAGTAATTAGATCAATTTTTTGAAAAAAGAAATAGACTTCATAGGTTCTATTAAACAACAACTACAGTACAAAACATAACACGTTCCTTCTTGTTGATTAACAAAGAAAACTTGTTACAGAAATTAGAATACGTTTGATAAATTTATATCTTCGGTATAGAATTCATTTTCTCTTAAACAAGGATAGTATACGAAATAATTTATAGAATTAAAAAAAAGCGCTATAATAATTTCTAGATATTCAATTTTTCAGTTAACGTGAGTAGACGTAATATACAGCTGAAGAAGTCTTATAGTCGAAAGTCAAGTTAAGCAATTTGTAATCTTCTGTAGTAGGATTTAAGAACTATTTATTAGATTCATATAAAAATGCATATTATTTTTAAACAATTAAATTATTATTTATTCCGTTTTAACTGTTTATTCGTTGTCTTTTGGAGAAGTAATTCAAACTCCCTAACATATAATTAATATAGCAAGTATGTTTTACACCTTGATAAGATAGTAAGAAAATATATGACCATGATTAATTCAAATAAATCTCAAACAACCTTAACAGTAATTCTTGATAATAAAATAAGAGAAAAAAGTATTATTATGGAATATAGGAGTTTCCTTTGAACATTTTGGAATCATTCAGATTTATGAAGATCAAATGCAGCTATAAAAATGATATCTTTCAACTTCAACTTAAATATGACATATAAGCTAATATATCTCCTTAGTAAAAGGTTGCCTCTATTTTGCGAAGCTGGATTACGTATAACTTCGAAATTTCTTACTCTTATTTTTCTAATAAATAAACATACAAGTAACAAAAGAGCTATCTCATATTGCCAATTTCTTTGGTTTTGACAAGCAAAAGACAATCTAAAAACTGCTTCATCAAGCGAATTCTTAAATCTAGTAAGGTTGCCAAAAAAGTATACACTCGTATATTCGTTAAAATTCTTTAATGTAAATATGATATAACATCTACGCTGTAACATATATTCTTAAAACTTAAAATCATTTTAATCTAATTTATGAGTTGCATGGAGCCTAATAAGAAACCGTCATATTAATGATTACAAATAGTTCACTTCATTTGAGCTCTAAAGTCGAATGCTTCAATGCTTTTATGTTGTTTTTAAATATGACAAAACATTTCTATATAGGGTGAGAAGCCATTCGTGTTTATGTATGAAATGCATTTCAATTTACTAGAAAAAGAAATCTTTTGTCTCAAATATTTACTGCAGAAAAATCAGAACTTTTGGAATAATCATGAAACAATAATATATTCTAGCCAGGAACAGGTGCAAGCTACTTTATACTTCGTCAAAATAAACGAGGGCTAAACTTCACGTCTACCACACACACAGTATAGTTTCTCTGATATTAATAGTTTTAAACATGTTAAAACTACTTTAGTAAAAATGTTGTTCTTTATGTGAAAGTATTAAAACATTTTCAAATCAACAAAATTTAATGCACTTTAAACAACCTGGTGTTATATGCCCTTTACTACCTTAAAAACTAAAGTTTTAAATTTAAGTTGCACGAAAGATAATTTCTTTTGCTTATCTTCACATTCTTTATTAAAGATGGCCCTTTTCCATCTCCAGTGAAGTATGGAACACTATAGAAGAAAATGAAAAATTTACACATTTATCTAATCTATGTACATCAGAGGGAACATGGCATTTTCTATAAATTAAGCAACACACTTGACCTTAACACGTGTCATATGGAAATTAATACAAAAGCTCGATAGTCTGTACTACGTAGGCCTTTAACATGTAAAATTCTCTTGCTAGAGTAGCATACGTTCTTTATTACCTTGCGTGAAAGGACCAATCGATTTTTGTTGCTCAGCTCCACGACAGTTGCTCTAATCCAGGGCGGGGCCAATTTTCGGGGAAAATTATGGAAAGAATGTTTCTCCTGAAGAGAGACTTTTTCCAAATGACTCAATCAGTCATAGGCCAAGGCGGTAATGTTTTAGGAAATGAAGACATCAAGTTAAAAATACACGCGTTTATTATCTGTTTGAATAATAGTATGCTTTGGAGGACTCTACAGCTGTGATTATCGAAGAGAAAAATTAAAACAAAGGATTTTAAAAATAAAAGAACATTCGATAAATTTTAATTATGAAGATTGAAAGTACTTTTAACTCTTTATATAATGATACTAACTTGGCAGGATTGTATAGAAAAAAATAGCCTTTTCTTTGAAAAATCAGCGTCATAAGCTTTTGCCTCATATACGTAACGTAAGATATATATTTTATCTTATCCACTTATATTACAGTATTTATTTTCCTGGCAACTGTCCTCTTTGAATTAAGTTATTACTGAGATTTCTGTATTGTAAATTATCTTAAGTTATATCGATAAATTATTGGAAACAAACATTACAATATACGGTATCAAAACACTTTATGATTAGGGTATGATCATGTGTTCGGGAAAAAAAAAGTCATCAATACTTAGTGTATAAATTCTGATTAATTCCCTATAACCCTATAATAAATTTACATTGGAGTAAATTCAAAACCTTAGCATGTTTCAAACAAACCTAGTATTTTCCCACATTGATTCCAATACTTATTCAAATAAAAAGAACCAAATTCCAAACATTGAATAAAAATAAAACAATTTTAAAATTATATTAAATAATTATTGAAACATTAGAGTAATTTGAATATAAAAAATCCTTCTATTTCTTTATTAATAAATGACAATTCTTTGTCTTGAAATTTTCATGCCATATAACAATAAAATGAAAATACTGTAATCTGAAAATATTTTGTACTTGTTTTCTAAATGAGGAAAATGATTAAAATACTTTTTTTTCACATACGGATACATTTTCAATCAATCCATCGCACTTAGAAGCAACATGAGGGCTATTGGCAATGGATCTCGTAATTTTGAACCCACAGCCAAGTGTCGCGTAATTATGCACACTTGGACGCCACATAAGCAAAAGAAATTTAAGCGTCCCAGCGTTTCTTCAGTGACACTAAGATTCAAACTCAACAAAAGGTCCAGACCATGACGTTCACTTTGAAAAAACGAATTTTGTTTTCTGAAATTTGATTGTAAAAATTAAAGTAATTGTAAAAATACAGAGGGATTAAAAATAATATGACCAATTTCAGGGTACCATAAATTTTTACATGAAATTATCAATGTGACTTCCTTTAGCATAGAACGCTTTACGTAAATGCTTAGGCCAAACCAAAAGAGCTTTTTGAACCATTTTTGAGGGTATTTTTCCTGCTTCTTCTATTTGATTTCTTTTGAAAAACGTTCAAGTGTTTCTACTTTACGCCTGTTTAATTATTTTTTAAGTATCAGCATAAAAAATTAAATGCAGAGAGCACAGTCAGGGGATGATGGCAGTTATTTCTCAGGAGAAAGAAGTTTTTTTTTGTATCTTTCAGCCATTTTATAATTAATTTGCAGTTCGACTTGGTGTCAATCTTGGTGAAAAACAAAGTTTCCTTGAGGTAAAAGACTTTTACTTTCTCCGATTCTGTGCTTCAAAACTTTTTTGTGATAATATTTAACATCAATTATAGCCTTGGGCTCTACAATAAACGGTTTTGTTAAACCTCGAGAGGACATTCCAATCCATACTATAACACCTGACAGCCAACTTGCCTTTTGCAAAATAGCGCTCATGAAATATATTGTATCTTCGTTTTGCCAGTCATGGATGACAGATGAAACAGTGCTTCATCAGAAGTTATTCGTGTTTTGTATCTACCTTTGTGTAACATTAAATACAGAGGTTTAGAACATTTTCTTCTTTTTCCTATGTTCTTTGTGCATATTTGATGACAGTCTAGTTTTTTCACTTTTTTATAGCCAATTTTCTTTATCTGACGGCAAAATTGTGAATTGCAATACTTGCAGTTTCTTTGCTTAAGTTATTTAAAGTAGACGATTTTCTACAACGATATAAGTCTTCTAAGCTTCTTTTTTTCTTTCTCACCAAGGATTTTCTTTCATCCATATTTTTTCCTGTAGCTTTTGATTGCCAACCAAATTTTATTTATTTTCGAAGTTTAGATAGTAATTTATTAAAAAAACGTCTTTTTTGATTTTTGAATACTTAATTTATAACAGAATTTGAGCAACTATCCTTCAAAGGCTTTAAAAGTTTGTTTCAGGTTTGAGGATCTAATAATGGAGCCATAATTTACTCTCACTTACAAAAATAGTTAATTTAAGCGCCTCATTTTAAAAATAAAACTGGTAGAAGAGCAATTAAAGATTACCATAAATAGTTCTATGCTTTTAAAATTGGTCACACTAATTTTGAATCAACCAGTAGTTTTCCCAGTACGTATTTTTAAACAAATCTCTCACATAATGCTTAAGAAAGAAGAATTTTGAAATTTTTAAAACTATTTTGTAGAGGTAATCCAATCAGTGAATAAATGACTGCATTCGCTTAAACCAGAGAATAAATTTTTTTGAGAAAAATGAAGAATCGCTCTTGTGTGTGTGTATACTTACGGGTTTTCGATAGGTGAACTGCATGGCCATAAAAGGAATGCGGCGGATTTTTATGGGATTCATCCAATTGGAGACTCTTGAGATGTTAACTCTTATTCTAACAGAGAGTGGATGCATTATCAGATTCATATTTGCCCCACGTGACTTGATGCAGAGAAAGAGTTCCCACGATTTATAACCATGATGGAAATAAAAGAATTATTCCACGCTTATAAGAATGTATGTCAGCGAAATGAGATCTTTTTTGATCGTCGAATTTAAGATAGAAGTGGGAAAAGAGACCTTCAGAGGCATATTAAACTGTTAGTAACGTGGGAAAGCCCATGATAATCGTTTTATACATGATACTATAGTCTGTATGCATACATTTTATTTAAAACGTTTCTTAGATTGCTCAGATGAACATAGTGGGTAGTTAAAAATACATTTATACAGTTATAAATCATGAAACTCGTATAACTATAGGCCAAGACTTCATCAAAGTTATTTCAAATTTGATTTTTTTTCTATATAAACATTGCGTCTTGAAAATACACGTGGACCATCGGCAGTAGACATCCTAATGATCCTGTCACTTAAAATGACAACTGATCTTGAACTTCAGTCTCCAAACTTCCACATCACGCCAACGTGAGGACTTTGATTCTTAACAGATGAAACGTCTATCAGCCCTTTTACCAGCGATACTCAACCTGCGGCCCAATGGGCCTTTTTAAGTGACACGCACATGACTGATTGCACAAAGAAGTTTTAATTTATTTAAGAGCAATATATTCCCACACACACAAAATTGGGCGGGAAATTCGATCAATGAAGAAATCAAATCTATCCAATTGATGTCGATGTCGCACGAATAGAATTGATTTTTTTTCTATTTGTAATTAGAACGCTTTCAGTGATAACAAATAACAGTGGAGAAAAGACATTTTTAATTGTCTAACTGACCATTTTTAATAGTGAACTTAATTTTGAATAGTCTCTTATGCCTTCGAAGAAAAAAGTATCTGAAGAAATTAAGTTATTTTAAAACGATTGGGAAGTCGACTATTTTGTAGTGAAAAACAAACAGGGATCAGTTACTTGTTGGATTTGTCGCGAAAGTGTCATATTTAAAAGAATACTTCTCAACACAAATCGTTCAATGACGCTTTACCTCGAGGATCTTTTGCAAGAGGTGAAAAATTTGCTTTCTTAAGAAATCTTTTGATCAGCAACAAAGTGTTTTGTCAGTGGTCTGTCTCCAGTACAGATATTTTAGCAACTTCAAATGCTCAGTTTTTGTTAAATATTTTACTTAATAGAACTCAATCCTCGATTTCGAAATTCATTCCAATGAAAAGGCAAATAAGAGGGATGATGATCAAGATTATGTTGAAATTCTGTCCATTTTTTTAGAGCGGAACATTATGGATGTAAAAAATTAGTGTGTGTATTGATGGCTGTCCTTCAATGACTGTGTCTTAAAATGGATTTATTTTCCTGGTGAAATAGAAATATATATTTTGACAAACCTAATATCATTTCATTGCATTATTCACAGGGAAAATTTGGTACTAATACTGAAATAGAAATTTTCGAAAACTGTTACAAGTGTGGTAAATAATTTTCGAGCTCGAGAATTGAAATTAAGAAAATTTAAAAGTTTTGAAGGAGAAGTAAAGCGTCCATATATATTAACATTCTTTTACGTACATCCGTGCACTGTCTTAGCAGTTTTGTAAAGGTATTTTCCCTTTGCGAGAAGAAATAATGTATAGTTTTTAGAGTGAAAATTTATAGTGATCTGAAAAATGACGGATAGTGATATATTTTGGCAGTGACATTGCTTAATAGTAGTTTACAGGATGAAAATAAAATCATTTCCTGATGGTGAATAAAGCATTTGAAAATATTAAATATTTATTATGGGAGATACCAAATCACAATTTCCAACCATGAAAATAGCTTAACAAGATGTCTCTGCTATTTTGTGGGAAAACTAGATAATTATTCCAAATTGTGTAACTGCATTTTCCTATCAGTTTAAAAGTAGTTTTCAGGACTTAATTGCTCGTAGAAACTCCTGATACTTGAAACTATCAATAATAGCAGAACTAACTGGTGTATTGGATGTAATTTCGCAGAGCTACTTGACCAATTTATTGATATGAAAAATAATACCCATTTGGAAATTATTTTTAAAGAAAGGAGAGGGAGAGAGAGAGAAGAACACAGAAATATATATATATATATATATACTAAGAATTTTGAGAAGTATAGTTCCTGAGTAATATAACACTTTACAAAAGTGTGCCCAGATTTTGCTTATATTTTTTTTGAATTTACATATCTTCGTGAATCACTGTATAGCAGAATGAAATATGTAAAGAATACATATCGAAATCGACTAACTATAGCTCAGAGGGATGGAAGAATAGCATATAACAGTTTTAAAAACTTTATCTAAATGAGATTGGGAAAAAATAATTAATTTTGTCAAACTGAGAAACCACCGACATATTTTGACCCCCACCCTCAGCAATTTTAATTCAAAACACCGGACCTTGGGTAAGGTCCAAGGAACGCAAATACACCAAACTGTACGAAAAAGATGCAGCTCAATGAACAAAATGCTTAAACTAAAATTGCTAATTCGACACAAAAAGAAAATGAAAATCGGACTAAAAAAGTATTATAAAAGGAAAAAAAAAAAAAACCTAGAACCACACTGGTAGAGTCTTTTCAGATACTCTTCTTCATGTCTTTTCAGATGTAGGACCGTTATTGAAATATATTGTTAAAATTCACACAGCAGACTTGTTTTGATTAAAACGAAAGATTGCAATAAAATTATTTTTAAGAACTCACCTTCGAAGTTATGACACAATAGGGTGCACTCGGCTCCACAAGCCAGAGAGGGGTCTGGGCAAGCCGGGTGATGGTTGATTACAGACTGGACTGTGGTGTGCTACCCACCACCATGAGTTAGGAAACTATTGGGCGAAACATCCTGCTCAGCCGCCAGGTATAGGAAGGGCATTTAAAAAAACTGTTTTACTGGCCTCTTAGGCCAGCTGCGTCCGATGCAGGGTTAATAGCTTAAAGATGTTGATTTCAAATGAAAATTTAGAAATATTTTTTTGAGGAAAATCTTACAAATTTCAGTCCATTTTAAGCCAAAACAAGAATAGACTTTACAATTTGTGAAAAAAATAGTTTGATGACAAATGCTCAATATGTCATTTCAATAAAATGTCTTGAATTGAACACATTGTTTATTCTACATTAAAGAGCACTTATGTTTGTTGGAGAAAGGTATTTGAAAGGTAGAAGAGATAGAGTACATACAGTAGAACTCAAATAAAAAAAATCATTCATTTAAACTAAAAAAACAAACAAACTCAGATGAATTAAAAAGGAAAGGAAAAATGAAAAGAGTTTTTTTTAAAAAGTTATAATGTCTACAGAAATTTTTTTCAAAGTAACAATAAAAGAAGAATAACCAAAAATATCGTATACTCCAGAAGAAAATAGACATTCAGAAATTCTAAAGAGTAACATACATGATTCGGTTAAATATAAAAATAACTAGCAACGCAAGACATTCAAATAAAGGTGGGCTTGTAATCTTGAGATTGGATTCTTTCGGTAAAAAGATGGGGACAAATGAGCGAATTTGTAGAAATTAGAAAAAATAAAGAAAGAAACAAATAAAAAATAGTAATAGTATAAAAATCACAAAGGGGCAAGAGAAAATAAAAAATGATTTTTCTTTTTCTTATATTTAAAGAAAATCATAGCAATAAATACATTCTTCCGAGAAATATTCACAGGCAAGTTTCTTTGCGTCAAATTTTGCCACATTAAAAAAATGGATGTATAGTAAATGAAGAAAATAACCGAAGTATCACGGGTCAAAATTGAATTCCGTAGAAATCAATGCGTTTCATTCAATAATTATGGTCAAATAATTATAAAAAGAAATTTATTATCGATTCGTTGGATATTTAGGCCCACTCAGAAAGAACACGATTGCAATTTCAAACCCCGGTCAAGTGAAGAGAAGTAGATCTGAGTTGACTTTCCAAGTGATACCTAAGTGAGACCTCCAAACCACGACTGGACGAAAGGATGAGTTGGTAACAATGACCACTTGCTTATCTCGGTCACAAAAATTGGTGGGGAAGACGAAACAAATGATGAAAGAGAACGCATGGGAGTTTTTTAAGATATTAACCAGGAAAATAAGTTCAGGAGGATTTTCATATACAAATTACTTTATCTTTTCCTTCCAGAACAAAATGGATTTTTATGATATTAACATTAATGAAAAAGGGCACAAAAGGAAAGCATAAACCATAGACTAGAAAAGAATGGCTAACATGAAGAATCATGAATTTTCAAAAGTAGTCGATTTAAAGAAGAATTTCTGGGTCTTTCTTTACAAAGAGGGATTTTTTGAGGAGACTTTCCATTCGTAACAGAGCTTCATTCAGGTTGTAATAATAATGGAAATAAATAGCAATAGGACTGCAATGTCACACTTTTTGGATTAAATAAACACTGTGATAGCTTAGTTTTAGGGTAAAAGGGAATATTTATTGTAATGTAGACTAGTAAACTAATTGATTGGGGTTTTTTAATTAGCTTAAATATATAGAATGCAAAGAAAGAATTTTGAATACGACATTATTTATTCAACTTGTTATATTAAAATCTAGGGGGTGAATGTTTATTACCGTTACACTTTAAAGCTACTCGAGGGCTATTGATGACGGAGCTTGGTTAAGTAAGGAGGATGACACCTGAGCTGGCCTTTAACTTCCCACACCACACCAATGGGAGGACTTGAGAGTCACGACCCTCGCATTGCGGGGGGGGGGCTAGGATTTTAGGGGGCCAAAAGTCTGACTGACGACAAGTACGTACCCTTTATAAGCTCCGGTTTGGGACACAAAAACTGACTTTGCAGGGGAGCCCTAACATTCTCCGTTACGCCACTGACGGCAAATTTAACGCACATCGGTATTTCTACACGGTGGGTTTTCAGTAGTACTAGGGCTCGAATTCATGACTATAATCACTAGGCTTCCATGGGGCCTATTATATAAATTGAATTTGATGTTTAAATTGAATAAATAGCTCATATTCAAGCATTTTTTAAAATTCAAAATATGTCATTGTGATCAATAGAAAAAAACACCCTTTTAACATTTAATTTTAACTTTGGCAATATTCTTTATTTCCTTTCGAATGCATATGCGTGTGTGTAATCATCAATATATCTTCATTTTGTTCCCAAACAAAGAACAAATGAAATATCGAAAAATATCACTCTTCTACCACTTCAATGAATTTAATCACAATTCTTAGCACCCCAAATGATTTCATTAAAATGGATTATTTTGTTAAATAGACAAATAGAGGAACCTGTCGGGAGTTAAATAAAAGGAATGTGTTTTATTATGCAATAGTCGAAAGGTTGCTGATTGTGTTTCAATAACTCTGGGGACGTTTCATTCGAGAGAAGTCGTCATGATCTACTGTTGAGATCTGACGATCGATCGAAAACATCTCACTGAGTTGCTTCAATGTTGAGGCATTAGTTCTGCTTCACAGTACAAAGGCCCAATTCACTAAGTCAAAGAGAAGAGCTTAATACTGCACCCATAGATGGTCTAATTTACGAAGAATGTTTACTCTGTTTGGAGAAGATTTATCGAATGGAGGATTTCTAAGCGGAATATCTGCAATTCAATGGAATAACTGTAGTTGCAAGTTTTCTCTTAAACTAAGATCTCTTTCAGGTAGAGAAATAGATTCTAGATTTTCTCATAGATAGTAAGAGACTATGCATATTAGAAACATTTTCACATGTGTTATAATTATAAATGATATTCTTTAAAATTTCATTAATATTTGACTAGAATAATATAGTGGGTAATTATCAGCACAACTTTAAATTATGAGCCTATGTCAAAAAATAAAGACACCATCCATGGGGACAACTATTTACTCTCTGATTACTTGAAAAAGTTCTGTGTCTCTGTCATTTCACACAAATGTCACAAGTGAAATCAAATTCTTTGTTTTCAGTTACCGAGGCATCAGACCTCAATTGTACTATCTGACTGCTACACACATATGTGTGGTCTTTTACTTTTAACATCATTTACTGATATGGATATTGAAAATACCAATTAGAAAATTTGGGTGAGGTTAAGTAGTTAGCATTAGAAAAATTCATGTATATAAAATTTCTCAATTTTTATCATTGAAAGAGAGAGATAATTGACCTTTTTCCTGATTTAAGAAAAGCGGGAATATTTTATCCGATTTAAATGACGTTTCTTTAATCCTGATTCAATAGGAGTGTGTGTTATTTTAGTACTAATTACGAAATGTCTGCCGCTCTTTTTTCTTTTCTCGTTTCATTTAATACTACAACATTTTAATGTTGTGATCAATATGAGGAAGCAATGTTAGATAAAAATGAGGGAGAGAGAGAGAGGGGGGGGATAATTTCCCCCCTCTATTTATTTGAAAACATTTTGTTTCATGAATATAGTCCAAGCAAAGCACAATTCTATTTTGAATCGTTTAGTTGAAAAAAAACTCTTATCTGAAAGGAATTGCTATACTTTGAATGTCGTTTCTCAACGGACAATCAGGAAGCTCATATATGTTAAAACAATATCTAATACTAAAAAGCATTGTTTTCACTATTTCAATAGATTTAAAAATATTTTCGAAATAAGATATTAGACTCAATAGATTAGATAAAAATAATACTGGATAAAAACATTACTCCAAAAACACCCATTCAAAAATTCTTGACATTGCTAGAAGTAACCACTTTTAATTTCAGCGACCGTAATGTCCAAGGAATTACGACAATAAAAAATAAACTAGAAAATAAAATTGTATAAATTAAATCCTTTTCTAATAAATCCTCAAAAACTAAAATACTGTAACTCCTACAAAACTCCTTCAAAAAAAAACTGTATTAATAATGCAGATATAAGTAAACAATTCGTAATGATTGCTAATAATGTTCAGGTTAAATCTTGAATCATTTGAAAATAAAATGTCATGCTCACAAAAAAAAACACACATAAAGAGCATTCTATTCCTGTATTCTTTTGTATCAAAAACACATTTTCGATTACTTTTCTCTCTCTAACTTAACTGTTATCAAATAAGTCTCAGTTTTTCTCGGCATGAAATCAATTTTACTTTAATTAGAATTTCTAATTATATTTCCGACGTATATAAGGCGCATTCGCCGGATATCTCGCACTCTTTTTCTTACGAAGAAATCTGAAATGTACAAGTGCAAGCTCTTGTATTTTGGAGTCATTTGGGCGAAGTATTATACCATGCTTTTGAACAATGCTATTGTTCTAGAACAGGGATACTCTCAACCTTTTTTTCTTCCGGGCCACATGCATAGGACAACTATTTCATGCGGGCCGCAACAAGAGAATTAATGGGGGGGGGGTGCTATAAGATCAAAAACTTTTAAGAGGAGAAAAATTGATCAAAATATTAAAATTTATAATTTTGGATTTCATTTTAAAACAATATATTAAACTGTTTCAAACTCAACTCACAAAAAATAGATTTTATACATTCCTTACCCCAGTTATGTGGTAATTTCTATTTCCTTTCTTCAATGATCCCAAGTCCCTTTTTTGCATTCTACTGTCATAAAAACAAAAAGCTGTCATGGACTTTCCTAATTTGATTTTTCTTTTGACAAAACCTCACTTATTATTATATCAGATATTAATTTATTAAGTGCATGATGGTAACAAAATATTTTTGCTGAATTTCGTACTAAAATCAGTATTATTTGCTTAAAATTCGTTCTAACTTGCTTGTGCATTTTAGTTTCAAATTGATACAGATACTTTTAAATTTTCTAAAAAAATACATATTTGAATAAATAACTGAATTTATCAAAGAGTACAACGGGAGCATTTAAAAAAAGTTTGAACAATTTCTGTATCAATTTCTGTATGTTTATCCTTAACAATTTCATAGTTTTATCGATATTTTCAATGTAACAAATTTTATAGGATGCTTTTGTTACCTCGTAATTTAGGAACAATACCACCGACAAAATATTTTGTTGTTGCAAACATTTTTTTTTAAAACTAATTTCTCTCGTCTTTCAAGAGATCCTCAAGAAAAAACGTCCTTGAAAGATGAATGCTTAGTGGTAGAGTGACGAGCAAAATTATATTTTTGAAATAGAACATTTTCACGACAAATAAAACAATCTGTTGATTCATGCTTGTTTTTCTCTTCGAAATAATCAAGGTAACAATCGGCTTGAAAGAACATATATTCTTTAGATATTTCTTTCTTGGAAGACATGAGGGGGAATTAAGAATTAGTTTCAACCATAAAATGGTCACTACTATATTGTTATTTGTTATCACTCACCATTGCAGTTACAAAAAGAAATAGTTATCTAGCAATTATTATTGGCCGACATCGATAGCAAAATGGATAGATTTGATGGCTTGATTGATAGAATTTCTCGCTAAATTTTCAACGCATTATGACCGGGCCACTCAGAAAGGTCTGATGGGTCGCCGGTTTAGTATTGCTGTTCTAGAACTCTTAAGAGCAAGAAACATGACATGTTTTGAAGCCAAAAGTGTCTTGTCAATCTTGAAATAGTGGGTGAGTGGATAAAAAAAGCATAACATGAGATTAAACCCGACATATTTCAAAAATCAGCTAAAAATGTAGTATATCTAACACTGGATGGAACTCTTAAGATTATTATTTATTTATGAATCCGAGTCAAAGTGTGGGTGTGAAGAGGATACACAGAATTCGATAATGTGCCTGAAGATATAACGGAAGAGGAATATATGTGACAATCCAACAAGGGCCATGTGTGTTCATTTGATTCAACAATAAAGATCCTAAGGTACGTCCTTTCTTTTACAGAAACAGTATTTACATACATGTAGCAATCTAATTTTTTAATGCTCAACTTTTCTTTTTCAAAGCTATTATTTTGATTTCCAACGTATAACGCACACCCCCAACTTTCGACCTTATTTTTGGTGTTCAAAGCGCGTGTTATACGATATTCAAAAAGTAAGATCTGATGGACTATGAAATAGGAATCAAAATAATTATAGAAGCTTGAACACAGAGAGTATCCTGCTTAATATATCTACATTCTATCACTTTACAATTCAGTTGGACGTTGTTGAAATATTTGCCACACACAACTCAGACAAGTTCATCTCTCTCATTGACATCGTTAAACGAATTCAGATGATTGGAGGACTTGCTGCCGCTGTAGGAAAGGCATTCCATTACGGCTCACAGTGTCGTACGTAGCAATAACAATGGAAACTTTGGAGTATAAATAAAGCCTACTTCAGTAGAAAAGAACTGTTCCTTGAGGCTAAAAAGCTTGGGTTATGGGACAACATCTATTATATCTTTCCGTCATAACGTCTGTTGATAACTTTCCTACAGTTCATTCAACATCATTTCTAGAGAAAGTGAGCTTGATATTGACGGAAAATTTAAACCAAGAGCTATTCTTGTAGAGCATCTCTCTCATTGAGCATCCCTTGTACTTACTTTCCATTTCACTAAATACAATTCAACATTCTATTATTTTAATAAAATAGCGGGACTATGTTTGTACCATTTATCATTGATAACTTAATGTTCTTTTAACACCACAATACCAAAGCCCTCTAATAAATTGACATGCTTCTAAATGATAAGTTTCTGTTGAAGTAGAAAGATAAATGTGGCTTCTACAGTAGTGAAATTTTTACCTATATTAAAAACTCCTTATTTTGAAGACAGGGTTGATTTAATTTCTCCCACACAAAACAAAGTAGTTGAACTGAACTCTCTAAGATGACATTCTATTTTTCGAATTTCCACACCACCTCAACTGAAGGACTTTGAGTCTCAAAAGACTTAACGTTCACCAGTCCCTCTACACAGCGGGTCTTCTGTGACACATTAAGTTTTTCAGAAAAGAAACTCTAAATGAAGACTTATTTAGGAAAACCCTTCCAAAAAATTAATGAAAAAAATTAAGAATAAAAATCATTTCCAGATATTTTTATTCTTTTTATATAAATGTTATAATCTGTTTCTAGTATTATTTTTTCATTAAAATGTTATGATTTTTAGAATAAAAAAATCTAAGCAAAAAAAAAAATAAACTTTAAAATCAGAGTAAAGTTAATGCATAAAGAGAAAACTGTTTTTAAAGAGTTCAAATAAAAGACGGTTATTTTCATTGACAGTCATTATTTTCTAAAAAACGTTTTGAACCAAATCTTTCTAGAATTTTCCAAGACTCAAAAAATTTATTTTCCATCCTGTTGAAAATGAAACAATAATAAAGAAAAGCACATTGGGAAACTGAATGGCCGAGTGGAACAGCTTTGCGTTCTTCTTCATCCGGTTTCTTCTTTTGATATCGGGATAAAAGTGAAGGATCCCCAAGAAAGAGCCATCGATCTCTTTGGACACAACAATGGAAACGAAGAATGCGGTTATTTTACACAAAAGGTTAACAGGTAGTATTGATCGAGCAGAACTGTTTTAAAAGGGTTGCTTGCATTTCGCAAATCGATACACCTTCTAATACTTTGAAAAATAGTGAAACTTTTCCAAGCAAGCTAACTATTGATTAAACACAAAATAATCCTCTTACTAACTTACAATAAATATAAAGGTTTTCTTAGTCAAAGTGTTCACTCATTCCAGGAATGATTCAATTGTTGAACGTAGTCTTCCCAGATTACCCTTTCATTTAGACGCTTTGGATCAGCTCGGACTGTGTGTGTTCACCTTTTTCCAAGTAAAATGTATTGGCTATCGATAAGTCCTGTTTGAATTGAACCCATGATGAAATACACATCTTTCCTTAAGAATTCTCGAGAAAAAAATTTCGATGTCAGAAGGAATGGAAGGAAAAAACTTCTCGGGACAAAATGATGTGTTAAGAATGTTTATTTTCATTCAAAGCATTTGGATTAAGTTTCCAATTAAATGTAATATTCATCAATATCCATACTGAATCAAGTTTTAATACCTAATTCAATCAAATTTTTACTTAAAATTTTGTATCAAAATTTGTATCAACTCTTAACGATAGCTGATTGGAGCTCGTAATCGATCAATGAATATTCTGTTTTCTTATGTAACCATAAATATTTAGTAAATAATTTTCAAATTGTCACAAATTTCATTTGAGTATTATACATGTAACTTAAGAGAAAAAATTATTATAAGATTTTGTGATAATTACATGTTTTCCTTTAAAAAATATCTCAGCAAGAAACATTCAATT
Source organism: Trichonephila clavata (assembly GCA_019973975.1). NCBI lineage: Eukaryota > Metazoa > Arthropoda > Arachnida > Araneae > Nephilidae > Trichonephila > Trichonephila clavata. The sequence continues at coordinate 77,703 of BMAO01023240.1, read as the reverse complement.
TTCCTGCTAATAACGTCGTAGAAGAAAATGGCGTTCATTTCATGTTATTTCCATAAACATTTCTGTCAAGTGGGATAATATAATGCGTTGCTAATACATTTAGTGTTTTAATTTATTATAATACATTTTTAAAGTGTGATTTATAAAGAAAATACAGTTGTTTTTAAGAAAATATTTAATGGATACACATAAATCTGAACTCCCTTCAATTCTTATCGATTCAAGGGAAGGAACATTATTCAAAGTCAGTTAATCTCTATATTATTGCGAACGACAAAAATTTTTGATAAAAATATCTTATTTTTTTAGTAATAAAAGAGATATTAATGTGCTAGGTGTAATCAACTTTGAAGTTTTAAAATGCATTTGTATTCTAAGTAAAGTTCATATTTTATGGTATTTTTCCAATTCTTAAAAAAAAGATTGACAGCTATAAACAAGTACCGTAAAATGTCGTATTTGTATAACTTTCTATTCAAAATATATCAAATTAAATCATTCTAATAGCTCTTCAGAAAAGCAGTCATCAAATAACAAAGAATTCTCCAGATAAGGCATGCAATGTTTATTTACTCCATAAAAACACAAAAATAATAAAATAGAAACAAAATAGTATTAGGTTGTAACATATGAAATGTCCGTTTTCTACGGTCTGCTTTAAATTGGTATTTCTTTTTATAGAACAAACTTTATTAATCAATACTGGAACAATCAGCTTCAACCCCCTTTTTAGCCAACGAGAAACAATTTTTTTTTCTTGCCTGTATCATAATATTCAGCAGTTTTAGAGGCGACAAACTCATTGAATGCCATTTCAACATCTTTTGGATTTCTAAGCATTTCTGCCGAGGTGCCCTAGTGATCTTTTCCTTTTCCCAAGGAGTTTACTGTCTTGAGTAAAATTGGTTTTGTTTTTTTGTAATTTTTCAATAAGTCTTCGCGTGCCACAGTTACGAACCCTTCGTGCCCCAATGTGGCACATGGGCCACGGGTTGGTCACCCCTGTCATACACATTTTATCCTTTTTTCTTCACCTCACGCGTGTTTTGTCATACCTTTCTTAAATCTATTTTTTTTACGGAAGTACAGTTATGTATTTCTTTACTTCACTCAATTGCACAAAACTTTCATTTTTAGTTCGTTCCCTCACTTTTTCTCTCATAACTAATTCTAAACAAGATCCTTTTCCTTTTTCCGTCAAAGTGAAAAGCGCTTTTGTTCCCTACAAGATAACTCCCCTTTTTTATTCAGTTTTATTCAGTTAACAGTAACTCTTGCAACTTGATAAAGAACAATGAATCCAAGCATATCTTACGTAAAGACCACGTAGTCTTTTTAGCGACGAAAAAGGAGTACAATTTGTCAACTTCCTCTTGAGAAACAATAATGGAGAGAAAATATAAACAATGGGTGGAGCAAAAATTAAAGCTCATGGTTATAGTTGGATTGATGAAGAATAGAGATTTCAAAAACGATCTCCTGTAAGTTCCCACCCCCCTACTTTCTGTGGGTTTGAGCAGGTGTGGATGAATAATTTTCACTTGTCAGCAAACGTGATCAATCCATCAATCGCTTACGATAGATGGTGAGATCGATAGGACACTCGAGATGGAATATTCCTCAGTATTTGGCAACTCAGATACTGTTTGTATAAAAAAATGCTGTGTTACTACAATTGCTTTCACGTTCATCTTGGAAAAATCAGGTTGGGGGCTAAGAAGCCCCACGCAATCGTGTATCTCAATAACTGTTTTGAAAAAGGTTGGAATTGAGAAAAAAACAATCTCTAGTATTTCTTGACTTTCGGTATTCGCATTGCACATTCTTCATTTGATGATGTATTTTAAAATAAAAAGACTCTCTCGTGTCTTCTCATCTACCTGTCGTATAAAGGAGTTGATGCGCGTTATTTCTGTCGAGACTTCTATTGGAGTTTGGAGAGGAAGGCGTCCTCCCCGTTATTTAACCGAGGTTGAAAAGGATGAGGTGTGTCGCCAATAGCCCTCGTGTTGCTTTATATAGAGTTCGATTTTAATACATACTCACTCACTTTATTTCATAAACAGTAGTTTCATTAATACTATTTCCGAAAATTGCTGCATTGAAAAAAGTTTTTATAGCTAAATTTGGATTCAAAGATTTTAAACAACTCATGCGTTTAACTTTCCACTTTTTAATTATTATGAAAAGACTTTTCAAGTTATATATATCGTAATTATTTTCATTACTAATAAATATTCACTTTGGAGTCAGTTTTATTATTCAAGAATGTTACTTTTTGATCTAATTGTGTTGTTTGTGATAATGCCCTAGTACATTTAATCAAATTGTAAATAAATGCAATTAGATAAAAAGAAGACAGAAAACTCTTTACACAATACTGAGTGAGTTTTTTTATTAACATTGCCCTATAAAGGCCCACGAAAGTTATTGACGACGGACCTCGTATTTTGAACCGTGGTCAAGTGAAGAGAATGACACCTCAGCGGGCACTCCCCTCTCCAAACTACCATACCATGCCAACGGGTGGACTTTGAGCCTCGACAGAGTTAACGTGCATCTTCCCATGTATACGGCGGGTAACTTTTAAAACAATTTTCTAATATTGATAATGTACGTTTGTAATTCTTTTTCTTGCAGTTCTCTTAGTACAATTAAAATAACAACATTATTTAGTTACAATAGGTTGTATAAGTTAAAATATGCAAAAAAAAAAAAATAAAAGATAATTTAATTAATTATTATAAAATGACCCAAACCATTTCTAAATCATGTGTTCTAATTTTGCATAACTTTTTCCATCAGTAAATCGCTTCCAGAGTACCCAATAAATATAAGGGTATTTTTATGAAGATGGGAGAAATATTGCTGTAAAACATTCTCTGGAGCTCTTAGCATTTTTGCCAAGTAATATATCCTAAATGACTTCTTAACCAACCCGGAAGAGATTTCATAGAAGCCACTTCACCTACTGTTAAAATGTCGCAAGAATCATTTGCAGTCACAGGAAAGCATCTTTGCACAGCGAAGGAATAAGAATACAATTTATGATACATCTCATAAACAAGTTTCCTGGCACAAAGTAAAGCTCCTAATGAAGCGGATTGATCGAAATTCGTCCTGCTTATCAGTAACGGATAGGGAGCTTCTACCGGAAATTGAATTAGGAACTCGATTAATGACTTTTTGTCTATCATCGCTGGGGGCAAATTTTCCGACGAATCAATGGAGACTATCTTCTGGCGAACCATTATGTTTACAACTGTCGTTTTCGGAAAAGAATACTAGGCTTTTTTATATAGGTAGACAAAATGTTTTATTGGCAAAAGGGGAAAAATATTTTGACTCTATGAAGATTCATGAACTTTTTTATATTCAATGCAACAGGAGAAGACTCTATTTAAGGGCTCTCCAATATCAATTTACCGTACTGATAAATTTAACATTCATTGATTTTTTTCGTATTTGTTATATTTATAGCGTAAGCTTTATGTTTTATAGATGTATATTCTAACGATAACATTTAGAATTATTTAAAATGGTGCAAAATAGATTATATATCCCTTGTGATTTATTTAATTCTCATAGCTGTAGAGATCAGCAAATGGCGCAATTTATATTATATGATTGACTCGGCTCACAATTTTCGAATCTAATCAAGTGACACGAAAGCTCGATTTTTCTCTTTTAAACGACCCAATTTACATTATTCACTAAGGTAACAATGGTTGCTCTTCCACGTGAAAGACCACTAATACGACCCTATAAAGCGAAGACTGAATTACTGAGAGACAAGTTCAAATACTAATGTGGAAGTAATAATTAATAAATCATTTAATTCTGTATACTTTTTAGTACATATATCTGGCCTTCAATTAATTTCAGTTTTAATTTATGAATTTATTTAATTTTTATTTAACTCACTAATATATTAGTTATATATTTATATATTAATTAAATCACGAATGTATTAATTTAAGTTTAGTATCAATTTTATGTACCTATTGAAGAATAGCTACTTGTTATATTTTCAATTCATAAATTATACATTTAAAACAGGAAAAAAAATGAGGAATAATTTGCTATAATATTTATATAGAGATAGCTAATATGAAAGTAAAGTATGAGTATATTTTTATGTCTCGAATCTTATCATGAAAAAAAGGGCTAGATTTACTTGAGTGAAGAGTAAGTGTGAATATTAACGTCGCACTATTTAGATAATTAAGGGCTTTTGGCGACGGACCTCGTCATTTTGAACCATGGTCAAGTGATGAGAACGACATTTGATCTGGCACCCCTTCTTCTAACTTCCACGCCACACCAACGGGTAGATTTACTTAAGAGAGTGTATTATTTTGGGTGTCGAGATTAAGAAGTCCAGTATTTTTAATTCCCAAAAGCATATAGAAAGAAAACCAGCACTGATATTAAAAAGAGATTTTGCAAAAAATACACTTTTATCTAGCCATTTTAGAGAAAAAAAGATCGAGTTTTTATTGCTAATTCTAACACACACGGTTCCTCTTTTACTTTATTTACTTATAGTATATAAAAAAACAATATACACACTACATATGAACAGAGAGAGTCAATTCATTCTCAAAATCATCAGCATCCGACAAGGCTTTGACTCAACAAAATGCTGATAAATAATTTCAAGTCTCTGGTACCAGGCACTCACCAACTGGTCCCACACACTGGAAGAAAGTAGTGTGGTAGCACAAATTTATTTCCCCCGGATTAATATTTAAGTAGTAGATAGAACAATCAGCTGGTAGATTTATATCAGATAGATTCGGAGGCCAGGCATGACTCGAAACTTACCAGAATGTTCTTGAATCCTATCCTATCCAGTTGGAAAACGCCCTCCCTCGACGGAAACAGTGTTGCCATGAAGGGATGAACTTGGTTACCAATGACGTTCACTTAGCGCACAGACGTCAGGGAAAGTTTTAACATCCCCCATACCCTAATACCGCTGCTACGTCCTGGAATTTCTCCAAATGTGCCTCCGGGTGCCAGGACTTTCGTTTGGAAATCAATGTGTCTTGGAATCAAAGAGTCAACAAACATCGCCTTACTAACACTCTTCTACCCTCCTCTTAGGAAAATAACCTTGATTAATTAATTGTTTATTAACGTCCAATTACACGAATATATAGAAGGGCTGTTATAATTTCTGATTCTTTAATTCCATTGCTAAGTTAGACGATTCTATGCATTCCATTTTTATGTTAATCCAATGATTCAGTCTATCCTTTAAGACTTCGGTTTATTAGATGGCACACGTATTAAAGACATGTATATAGCACAAGGAGCATTACATAACTCTCTCTCTCTCTCTCTGATTCGACAAGCTAAAAAAACTCAGATGACTTGCAGCGCCATCTATTCATTTTATATTTAATTTATAACAGTTGCCGTTGATCTTTGTAATTTTGAACCCAAGTCAAATGACGAAGATACCCCATTCCATTCCAGACTTGCATACTCCGCTAATGGGAGGATTTTAAAGGTTTAAGGCGTCTCTTCTTCGCGGAGGGCTTTTACCAGCACCCATGATCAAACACAACTAGTTCACTCTCATGATCATTGGGCTAGCGGTGCCACCAAGAAAATTTATGGACTCTAATCAATCTTTTGGATTTCGCTTAAAATAATAAATTGTTCCCACATAACAAATAAAAAATAAATAATCTTAATAAATAGAAATAAAGATAATATAGTGATAAATAAATATTACACAAAAATGTTAAAAAACACAAAGGGAAAAGATTACTAAATATATTAAGTGAATAAAAAAATGAATAAAAATAAATATATTAACTAACTGAAAAAATAAATAGAAATAAACAAATAAAAACAAAGATGATATATTAATAATTAGATTAATGAGGTATGATAACTTAAGAAATCAATGAAATAAATAAGCATACAATAGCATATTTTAGTTAACATGCCGTTTTATGTCCTTGAATTTCGAACTCATCAATGGCGTGAGTTCAAATGGCGTGAGTTCATTTAAGGAGACATGCTCCAAAGAGTAAAATGCCAAAATTAAGACTCTACTTATGGGATATTATGGGGTTTACTAATCCTGTACTGTCTTTGTTTTAATTTTCATTGTTTTGCTTTAAAAGTTAGTCCTAACAGAAAAAATTGCTTCATTTTATAAATTCCAATGAAGGATGGGCTTAATGTATATTTATTCAATTCCCATTAAGTTAGTAAAACTCGTAATTCATTAACATTTTTATAAGCTGAAGCTTACCTCTGATTATACGAGCCATTTTCTTTGAAAGTGGTGTAAATCCACTTTTGATAAAAAATTAGTTATTATAACAGTGAATGCAATCTGCTAGGAGCTTTTTATCTATGAACAGTGCCCAAAAAATTGTTGAAAATTTTCATCATTTTGTCATTATAAATTTACGTAGCTAATTGAATTACAAATTACTTTGAAAGTGGTTCATACAGTACAAAATGGAATTTCAAAGAAAACGACTCATATATGTGTTAAATAAAATGTAGATGAATTGATTTAATTTACATACCACTTTGAAGCAACATGAGAGATACTGAAGATGGACTGGACCTTTTAATTTTGAACCATGGTCACTGATGAGGACGACCACACACGCCAACGTGATAACTTTGAGCCTTTTCACGTGTATCAGTCCCTCAACGTGACCCCCTTCAGTAACCCCCTTCAGTAACCCCTTCAACCCCCTTCAGTCAGTCCCTTCAGTAACCCCCGATTCAACAAGTTCCAAATTTGTGTAGCAGACATATTTAAGAGTTAAATTATTTTGAAAATTAAACTGAACGGTTCGAGATTCAGGAAATAATTGAAGTAAAAAACACACTAATGTAGCGTATAAATAATTCTCTAAAAATAGTACCAGGTAACAAGTGCAAAATATCTTAGGAATTATTATATGTCCATTACAAAATCGACTAAAGCTACCTAATATTAAAAACAACATTTTATTTATGTATTAAATATGACGTAATAATTATTTCCTGTCAGTAGCGAAAAAAGAAAAAGTTTCATCAGTTGCTCAAGTCAATAAATTACACAAAAATTAATTTGACAACTAAAGTTAACGCGGTGTGTTTTCTACATCTGTTAAAAGTGACATATGCATCAACCAGTGAATGTCTTGTTTATCGAAGAATTTGAAGCCGTTTTTCTCACTTGAATCGAAAATTCACATTTCAAGGAGTAGCTAGAAACTGGTGAAAGCCCTCAATTGTCAATGCCGTAGAGCTTGAATTATTCTCAAAAATTTGAAGCCTACCTCGTAAATTTTCGAAGCAGTAGTGCATTTGATACGGCTTTGATAGTCAGTTTTGTTATGGGAAAACATGATTTATAGGATTTGTGCTTTTTTGAATGCATCCAATTTACTCTTAAGACTCTTACTATTTTCAACCTGGCTATGGGGATTGGAATTGTGTTCTGTGGATGGAATTTAAAATTTTTTGAGAGAAAAAATTTTGGGCTTATACACACTAAGAAAAACTAAAAAAAAAAAAATGGGTTTTCTCCAAACATAACATGTTTTCTAAAACATGGGGACTGTTTTATACTTAGGTATGCTACTAGTACATCAAATATAAAGCTTATAAATAAATTAGGTATGCTCAACAGAGAGAGCGAGAGTTTACAAGAACGTATACAAGAACGTTAAACAATAATTTTTATCTAGATTATATTGTTTGAAGGTATCATATTTATATATTTTTGTGTAATTCCAAATTATAACATAAAATTAATATACTTCTTTTATATAATCCTTTATCAATTTTAGTAATTATTATTTTAAATCAAATTGGACAGAAATTTCCTTTTTCGTCAACATTCTTTAAGTTGGATTAAGATTAAGTAAAAAAAAAAGTTTTGAAAATACACAAGTTTTTTATTTTGTGTGATTATCTCTTTATCCTTTGTTGACCAAGTATCTTCGTGTTTTCCTGCCTACATTTTGGAATCAAGGAATAAGACAAATTAGACTAGTTTTGACAGAATAATAAAGTTATTACAACAATTCTAAAACTTCTTATTAGCATTGAAATTCGATGGTCATCTATTTAATATGGATCTGTCTAGTCACTGGTAGTCTAGTTAATATGGATGCATCCTGAAGCGAAAGCTCTAGATGGACAATCATTCCTTTCTATCTTTCCTCTTGGTCGACCGTTGTCTTCTAGACGCTCTGTACGACCGTGGTTCACCATTCCTGTCGAATGGCAGCGTCCCTCAGCATCAAAATTCAAGTGAGCTAACTTGTTCCTTTAGTCCAATATCCGGCCCTCTCTCAAACGGTGACGTAATAATGGTGACCAACTTTAAAGCATTACTAGAATCCGCGTAAGTCGATGAAACCACATTTTCACGTATCTATTTTGTACACTAAATTCAGCACCATTTTTGCAAGGTATACGCAGATGCAATTTTGCTCATTTGGATAACTCTTTCTTTTAGAGTCCTCTTTTTATAGAGTGTATTTGTGTAAATATGAACTCAATGTATTGGATTCGAATTTTTTTTTTAAATAAAAAAGTGTTGCTAAATTGAAATTGTAATAAATGGAATGATTTGTTTAACGATACAACACGTAATTGTGGGTGCTCTAAAGACGCTTAGACAAATCGGACAAAATAAAGTAAACACATGCTTAATTTACAAACAAGGTCAAACATGATACTAGTATGGCAAGTATACGTTTTTTAAATGCATACATATACATACGAAATGCATTATACAACGAAAATCTAAAATATATTTCCTTTATTGAATTTTTCTCTCTTCACAGTTAAACCTAGCTTCTAAATATATGGATATTTTGAAATCTTTGATACTTTTATATACATTTCATAACGACTCTTACAATAAAAAAACCTTTTGATTATATATTTTTAATGACACTCATACAACCCAAATCCATCTAACTTGGTTCTTTTCCATTGACACGCTTTATAAGTAGGTGAAATATTTCTAAAGACGTCAACAACTTGATTTCCGACTTATTTCAAACAGTGAAGCATCGCCCAGACAATTTGCATGTATGTATGTGGAAAACTTGCTGATGCATAATTTAGAAGAAAAAAAGAATGAGAATAATATGTATTTGTCTATTTAATGAAGAAGGATTTGTCTAGAAGCTATCGGAAAGAGATATAGATATGTGTCTATCGAAGCAAATCTCATTATGAAGTAAATCTTTACAAATTTCTACTAACGATGGCAATAGAATTAAAATTTTTAACCTCATCAGTAAGTTATGAAGTTTAACTAATGTATGTTTTAATTAATGGTATTGATTCGCGAGAAATATAGTAATTGTGGTAACGTAATTGTTTGAGTCCTAGCCTAAAATGTCAAGTATCATCTAAAAGGAACAACATACTTAAAATTTTTAATGAAAATATTATTATATATACAGAAAAATGATACTCATTTCCAGAAACTCTTACATCTTAATAAAAAGTGGTTAGCTTCTTTACAGTGATTTGATCTTTTTAATGGAATAATTATTGATTTAATGGATCAAGTAATTTTTTATTATTATTCGATAGGATTCGAGGCTTGTTTTATTCTTATTGATTATTTACTACTAAGATATTAGATTAAGTGCGTTTTAGTTTGATCATTTATCCCAAAAAACTACGGTTTGTGTTTCAAGCCTTGGTTTTTTAATTATGAAAGCCAGTAAACAATTTTCAAATCACAAATTTTCAACAAATTTCAGTGAAGAAATTTTTTTTCAAGTAAACATCCATAAATTTTAGATATAGCACAATTTTTGCATAAAACTTAAAAGAAATTTAAATCACTAAATTAAATTTTTGTAAATTTATATATATTTTAAAATTTTATTTCTTTCATTTTATAAATTGTTATGCTTACAAAAACTCCGTGAAATTTTATTGCTACGTATGCTGTAGATTTTATACAAAGTGTACCTAAATGTATAAGAACATGCTTGAAAATAAAAACAAATAGTTATTGATTAGTTATTGCTCTTACAGATTTAATTGTAATTTAAAATGAAATTTTTTTACATTAACAAGTACATAAATATACAGATAATTCAAAATACAAATTTTACTTCCGTTGCTTTTGGTTTAAGTAAATGAGAACCATTTAAAGTTGGTGCAAAAAAAGTTCATTTTTACTTCTCGCAGACGTCCCAGTTACCTTAAGAAAACCAAGGGTTAGATTCCATCATCAAGCCGGAACCCCGTGTATAATTCGAGATGTAAGAAGAAACCGCTCCTCTCTTAAGAGAGTAGAGACAGTCCGTTTGAAACACTCGAAAGCGAAGCTGTGTGTGTTTACCTGCTCCTTCACCGATAATATTCTGTGGTATGGAAATACCCAATAGTTTGAAAAACTTATATATCAATGTAAATAATGTAATTAATAGCTGTAGGCGTAATAAATATAATAATTTAATTTCTTAAGTCTCACGCTACCCATCAATTTTCCCAAAGGTTACAACTGCAATATCAAGGATATCCAATTACTTAAAAAAATTATACCCCAAATATAACAAAAACTACAGTTTTGAAAGTAAAAATATCTTAAATATCTGATGAAAAGTTCATCTGTCAAAGGCTACGCAGTTTCTTTTATTGAAGAAAGGGAAATGAGAACGCTGGGGATAACGAGAGTTCTCTGATTTTTTGTCTTTTCTTGTGGTAAGCAAAATGTGCTTGGGCATCAGTTATAGAAAATTTAATAAAATGAAAAAATAATCAGGGATTCACTTCCTGTTGTTAAACAGATAAATTAGGGAATGGGACACGACTCTTGATTTAAAAAGTGCATTTTTTTCATGTAGATGTAGATAAGAAAATATGTAGCGTTTGTAACAAAAACAGGCCAGTATGAAATTTTAAATGCCATCTTGATTTGATTTATACATTAGCAGCAATTTCTAAAGATTAGAAATAAGCCTTTTTTATTACTGAAGGCTTTTATATTCCAGTTTACGATTACGCAATCTTTTTTAACTAAAAAAGAGTCCACGTCGAAATGCATCTATCAGAAATGACAAATACCTCAAAAACAATAAAAAACCAGTTAAGAATTTTCCATTCATTTGCTGAAAAACAAATATACTTGCGACAAGACTTCTAGGAAAAAATACAATAAAGATATATTGAAAAGCAATATAAAGTCATCCAGACATTTGTGTTTGCTTGCAATTTTTTTTTGTCATTTAGAAGTGAATTGAATTCATTTTTTTTTAAAAGTATGTTTCCCATTTATTTATATGCTTCGAAAGTATTTTATGAAACCATGCCAAAGTAATTTTAGATTGATGCACTGTTTCATATTTGAGTACAAAATATTTTTCCCTGAAAAAATGGGAGGGAGGAAAAGATAAGTCACAAATTTGAACTTATTGATTGATATAAAATAAGTATCGGATATTTAGATGTTGTGTTAGTATGCATTCATAATTTAATTTAAAATATTAACAAGACCTACAATGCATAAAAATAATTATTTAATAACATTAATAAATAGTAGTCTCCAAGAAAAAAATATAGTTTATTTAATGGAATTTCTTTAGAATATTTTTACTGCAAACTATGAAACTTAATACTATTTTGAATGCAAAAGCTTAAATAGCTGGTTTGCCAAAAATTAATGTTGATAGACGCATTTTTTGATTCGACCCCTTCAACATATTTGACGAAATAAGTAGTTCAAGAGGGATCTACTTTTTATGTAAATTAATTTTATTTTAAGAAAATACTTGCTTATAATGTGCGTCTTTTTGCTCTAAAAATATTTTTGACTTCAGTATTAAAATTTGAACAATTATTGAGACTGTTTAGAGTGGCACGGCATATCATTCGAAGCATTTCGTTGGCTTTACATGCTTAGCTCTCGAATTTGGCAAAAATTAATCAATGATAATTTTTTTTATGAAGAATCGTACATTTTCCAGAGTTTATTGCTTTAAATTTTCTAAATTGCTAAATGTAAGACACGTGTCTTGTTGAAATGAAAAATAATGAGTAGAACTGTTTTTTTTTGAAAACTTTTTGGGGATCAAGTAAACATGTTCTTTAGAATAAAGCGTTTTATAAGCCCCCCTCCCCGGAAAACAATCCCATTTTTGCAAAGCAAATTCAAATAGATTTTTATTGTTTTTCCCCAAACGTTTGCGGTCTACTCAAAAAATTAAGTCATTCTGATGAAGAGTGAGAGAGAGATGTAACAAAATGATTTGAGTGGTATCTGTGATGGATTCCTCGTATCAACTGCAGATAAGATTCAAAAAGTGCTTTGTGAATAAATGCATCCAATGTCTTGTTTCTTTACAATTTTATGTCTTCACTAGATAAAAGGATGCAAAATGGGATTTCAAGTATCTTTTAAACTTTGTGTGTGTGTGTTTTGTCTAATGTTATTTAATTTTGTTTCTTTTCTTTGAGTAAAACAATATAGACGAATTCTATTATATAATTAATAATTCTTAATTTTAAAGGTTATATATTTTAAAAGAGGCATATACTTATTTAAAAAGATTTCATTTTATTGCGATTTTTCTTTATTTCGTATTTGATATAATAATGCATATACTTATTGATTTAATTTCATATTTAATAACTGAATTTTATTTATCGCCTTCATTTTCTTCTGAATTATTTTCACAAGTAACAGATTTACAATCTGTGCAATTATTTAACAAGTACAGAAACTGGATAATTGAACATTTATGGTAAAATTTAAAAGAATGATTGTAATTTATTTTACATACAGATAACTCATAAGAACGATTCCACCTACTCTTTCAAATAGAGAGAGTCTAACTCTCAGTCACTCAAACTCGGATTCTTTCTATTTTTTGCAGATCAAATAAAATGCACTTATTTTTAGATTAAATTCTTTTTATTATTTGTGAAGAAAATTACAAAAACAGGGTGTGTTTCCTTAAAGACTCAAAATCCATATTAAACTCAGCCCCTGTTTCGAAAAATGGAAGTTTCTGAAGCATTAATTTATAATTTTTTTTGAAATTGCACCGCCCTGCGCTTTTCATAAATAACGATAGTCGACTCACCCTTTTCAATTTGCCCCAAGTAGCTCTCGGAATGTTTGCTGCAGTGCAATGCTACATTATAAAATCAATTCTATGAATTTCGATGGTGGATCAAATGGTATGTAGCCTACAGTCTACACCAGGGGTCGGCAACCTTGTAACTGTGGTGCGCCAAAACCAATAACGATTCCGGGTGCTGTACTGTAGGAAAAAATTCGATACGCGTAGCAATGCTTGCCAAGTTTAGGAATAGAGATCAATCATACAGAATTGCAGTTTGACTATATATTAATTATACATCATTTAAAGATGCATTTTGCCTTTATTTTTTAATAAATAAGTATTCGTTTAACTTGAATAAAAAAATAAATTGTACATTGAAAGAAGAAATAAGCAATATAAAAATAATAAGTATTCCTTCAATTGTTCAACATGAAATTAATATTTTAATTTGAAACTTGTCGCAGTATCGCTCTACTTTATATCGCAATACCAAGGGTATAATTTGTGACTTTTAATTTGAAAGTTCATTTGTTAAACAACCTGCTTCGTTCACTCAACGTGTTTCCTATAAGAAAATACTTATTCTCATAGAAATGTAGAACGAAAAGCAGAGTGCACCATTTTCTCTTCAAACAACTCAATCTCTCCAACAATGACATCGAACAATGTAAAATAATTGTAAAGTGCTTTCAATAGTTATGAACATGTTAGTTCAATAAGCTCCATTTCAAAATTATCTACTTCCATCCACTCAAAAACTAAAAAAAGAATGTAGTGTTTAGATTGCCACTGGAATAGTGCCATATCTGGTAAGCAATCATAGATTGTCAACGCCCAGGGTTGAAAGGAAAACAATCAAGTACAAAAATGAGTAGCCTGAGGGGATCCGCAAAAATAAATTCAGCAGCTGAATTTTTAATAACAAATGCGAAACATATCAGAATATTCACTAGCAATCATTTTCATTTGAAGAAACAACTATTAACTAATTATGATAACTGTTTAGATTAAATGAGTTGAATTTAAGAAAAACAGAATTCGCGGTAGTTAAAAAATAATTTCAAATTCGTACGCACACATGCCTTAGTTGATATATATATAATTGCATAGAAACACATCAATTTATCTTTCTAAGTAAGTGGACGATGAAAGATACGCCTCCGGATTAGATTGCCTCCGTGAGTAGAATCTCAAACTACTTTAAGAAAGGAATATATCCCGATTATATACAGCTTCTAAGAACGTGAGTTGAATGAATAGTTCTTGAGGTATTTATTGATCGAATACTTTAAAGACGAGGGAAAAGTTGATAGACAAAAAACCAATTTCGATCGGTTTCTTTACCCTTCACAATCCCCTTTTTCACCTTTTATTCTATATAGTTCACTAGTTTTTTATTCTTTTATTTTGACGTCACACCGCGTGGGTTATTAGCAAATTTTGATCAATTGACAAGGATTTCCACACCACGCCATCGTCTGGCAAATCAATTTTAAGAACTTTTATAAATTTAACTTGCATCGGAGGATGGGAAAATAGATAACTTATCCGAATAATAAGTTTTAAAAAAAAATCGATGATATTCAAGTGGGCGAAATTTTTTATAAGGATTGTTAAAATCCAGACTGATATGGACAAAAAATGCTATAATACGGTTTTCAAAAAGGTAGTGCTATTTTTTGTGTAATATTTTAAGCAAAATATTATGTACTAAGGTAACTTTGGCTCAGATATATTTTTCTTAAAACAATCTACTTATTCCTTGAATATAATACATTTAAGATTTGTCTGCGTATGTAGCTCAGTCTAACAAAGTTAAAAGTTCAAATAGCTGAGTAATCAAAATATCTCAGACTTGCGGTCGGTATTATCTCTGTCTAGTCGTGGGTTAGAGTACTGGAGCCCCTCAAAACCCAACGTGTAGAGAGGTTGGTTCACGTTAAATTTGTCGAGGTTGAAAGTTTTCACGTTGACGTGGTGTGGAAGTACGGAGATTGGAGTGCAAGCTAAGTGTCCATTTACTGTGGTTCAAAATTACGAATTTAGACGCTAAAAAGCCTCGTTTAGCCAAGTTATGTGATGTAATAAACAATCAATAAAATTAAGTCTAAATAAGTGAAAAAAAATTTGAAATAAGTATTTAAATGAATAGTTAGCCAAAAACGTTTTTATTTTCAAATAAAATTACAGCATTATTTTCTTTTAAAGTGTCTAGATTCTATTGCTTTTCTGCACATTGAACAATGCATTATATTTCGAATAATTCAAAGAAATCGAGTAAAAGTGAAATATTTTTCATCAAAGAACGGATTCCTTCTTTTTTATCAGGATAAACATCATTACGTCACTTGAGAAATGACCTTCACCAAAAGCCACCGAATAGCCTCAAACATCAACATTAGAATGCCATGAAAGCATTTCAACAATGCTGGGGATTCTGGTTTCGATTACTCTCATTCCATATTTCTCGGTTTCGCAGATTCAATTTGCTTTTGTAAAATTTTCATTATTTTGTAATTTATTCTTAAGTGTTGGAGATTTTTGAATTGAGATTTATTTAACTATGTGGCATCCAAGTGTTTTTTAAAGCCTTTCCAATTCTAATGCCATATTACCATTGGGTTGCCTTGCTGAAGGATTTTTTAAAATTTGTAAGGTTAATTTAAGAGTCGATATTTTTCTTGTAGATGATAATGTGAAGAAAAATAGGAACTTAAACTCACTCTAAGCACCCAAGATAAAAAGGAATAATTCGTTTTAGAAGGAAATTAATATTTACTACTGTTGCCAAATTTATTATGATTTTACGCTAATATCTCAATCAGAAACTACACATTGGGGCTATTCTCATTTTCTGAAAACTACTCTATAATAAATTAACTCTTTCATGCCGGGTGGGGCATACACTGATGAAGTAAAATAAAAGAATTTGCATATTTCATTAAATTGCATGAAAAGAGATGAACTGAATGAAAAACCACTGTTTCTAGATAAAAATGCAAATACGTAAGCGTATACGTGTGTGTAGGTGGAGCCAGCAGATAAACAGGTTTTATAAGCGCGTTTACGTTAAGACGTATTTCGTTCGCCAGCATACCTCGGCGAATTTCTTGGTGTTATTTTGAAGCAATCGGTTCAATTCAAATTGCAACACCAAAAATGAGTAACCACCAATATAATGAGGCTGCAAATTGTGGGGAGGCTAGCAGCAGGCCATTGTCAAGTCCAGATTTGTAGAGAGTTCAATTTAATGCCCAGTGTCGTGTGTAACTTATGGAAACAATTCCAGGATACTGGATCCATCGAGGAGAAAGCCTGAACAAGGTCATCCAAGAGTCACGATGACCAGAGAAGATCGCCATTTGTCGATTATTGCAAGGAGTAACAGAGGGGCTACAGCTTCTTAGCTCTCTCGTTACTTTTATGCAGCCACAAGAACCCGTGTATGTGAAGGGTGACTGTTTCAAAAAGACTTCACGAGAGAGGGTTGTTTGCCAGAAGACCTGCCGTTTGTGTCCCACTTACATCCTCGAACAAGAGAGTCAGTTTAGTATGGTACAGACAGCATAGAGATTGGAGTATAGATCAATTGGCAACCATTTTGTTCATTGATGATGGCCGTTTCCGCCTAAACATCGATTCTCGCTGTAAGCTCATAGAGAGAGAACCACGGACCCGCTACCCCTACCCTCCAATGTCCGCGAAATTTACAATTACGGTGGAGGAAGTTTAATGATCTGGGCAGGCATCCTATTGGATGGACGTACACCTCTCCATGTCTTTGAGAGAGGCTCTGTGACTGGTGTTAGGTATAGGTCTTGGAGCCCTATGTTCGCCTTTTGAGGAGTGCATGGGGCCCCGAGTTCATTTGAATGGACGAAAAATGGAGCTCTTCTGGTCGACGAAATTTCTAGAGAATATGGATATTCATCGTATGAAATGGCCAGCCTGGTCTCCAGACCTCAACCCTATAGAACATGTGTGGAACGCTCTGGGGAGGGTAATTTCAACTCCTCCCCCTTCTAAGAACCATCTATAAAACATCTTTGTTGAAAGAGTGGGAACAATTGCCACAAGAACTTGATTGTGACATCACGCTGCGAGGCCTGTATAGCTGTAAGAGGGGTCCATGCCCCCTATAAACCCATTTTTTTTGTTTATTCTGCAACCGCGGTTTCATACCTTCTAACTCCAATGAGTGTTATGCACGATCATGCGTGTGTTTTGCAGTTGTTGAATGGTTATTTGTTGTGTATTGTATCAATGTATGTACATATCAAATTTCATTATAAAATCGGTCTAGTAGTTCTAGAGATAGTTGATTAAGTCTGAAAATTCTCTTAATTTCTCACACCAGTGTATGTTGTACCACCCATTCTTATTATTTTATTATGGGGTGGTACATAAAACGTAATACTTGCGTTTGAATACCACAGAAATTGTTGCTAGATGGTACATTCCCTGAATCACCACAGAGGTCAACTCCTAGCATTTACTCAAATTTCCAACAAATGTTAAAAGCTAATTGTATGCAATGGGTCTATGCATTAGTTCATTCTTTGGTCAGCTGTGAGTCTGTTGAGTGGTATTTTTTTGGAAGTGACCGTGTTTTGTATTTTTAAGTGTAAATGAAATTGATTGTTGTGAGAATTGATACAAATCAGGTAAGTACATATATTATGTAACTAAATAAGTCAATATTACAATAATTAGTACTTCACATGCGCATTGTTAGCATGAAAACCTGGGAGTCCAAAAAATGTACCACCACGCTATTGAAGGCTATCTTCTTTATAAATACAAAATACATTCCGCTTATTTTTTCGCAATAATGGACATGTTTATTGTACAAGATAGATTTGAGCTGTAAGTTATATATTTAAAAAAAATAATATTAGTTTTTTAATAATAGTTCATACAAAATTACACAAAAGTCCTGAATGTGCTTAAGCTCGTGTTTAGGATATAAATAAATACAACTAATACACTTATTATAGATGCTGACTTAATAAAAACTAGGTAAAATAAAATAATGTATGGAATAGAATTTTTAAAACTAACATTAGGTTAATTAGGGCTGAACTAAAATTAAGCTTATAACATTGGATTAGGAAAAACTGAATGTTTTAATATGTGTTGTTGTAGCTTATGCCACCTGATCGACAGTAACATCAGATCAAGGTCCACGAAATTCATCGCGGCTAAGGGCTAGAATTTTACGCCTGTCGTTAGCCTAAGCTTTGAGCCCCCCAAGAGGGAGACAGTGCGATTTTGCTCACGCAACACGATAGATGGCGACACCGTTCGGACCCACATATTTAACGAGCACGTTCTCCGTTTTGTACTCGATGGGCATTTGGTGGCATCCGGCATCAAACCCAGGCCTTCCGGTCTGGAGTCCGGTGCTCTAACCACTAGGCTACCCACGACCCTGTTTTAATATATAAGATGAAGAAGTGCATTTATTTATTTTCCAACTATAAAATAACTAGCTAAAGCTACCATTGTGCTTAGGGAGGGAAAAATCATGTTTCCAGAACTATCATGCTGCTTGAAGCGAGGTGGTACAAAATGTGTACCATCTAACTTTGGGCACCTTTTATTGAAAAAGTGTTTAATATTATTTAAATGTACCAGCTTTTTTGTTCAATAATTCTAGTTTCATGAGGTCTGTCTAAAATATTTGTAATTATTTCCCTCTAGTGCATTATTTTTGTCAAAAATTCTGCGCATGAAAGAGTTCATGAGAAAATAGATTGATTTTGTTTTTTATTAACGTGACCCTCTAAAGCAATGCTAGGCCTTTCAGTGATTCTCATTCCTTTAAAATTCACATGAAACTAACAGCGCAGAGAAGTTGGGGAGGAATATTTCGTAGCGAGTTTTGAAGCTTGTTTTCCTTCAACTAACCTTCTTAATAACGTTTTCTGACATAAGAATACTATTTTATGAAGGAACGTGATTTATATATGCATTACTATTAAAACATGTTTCATGAGAAAATAGGTTAAATGATCTAAAAAAATACCATCAAGTATGTGTGAAGGCGATTAGTGAATGTTCTTAAATCTCGCAGCAGGATTCACTTAGGAAAGGGTTGTGAGTAGATTTACTTGTACACATGTGGTTCAAGCTTAACTTCCTTTAAAGATAAGTAGGGTTCAGTTAAGAAAACCGCTCCAAACGCCCATAAATATTTTTGATATTTTGATTAATAAAGCTTCCAAATAAATAGAGATGAAGACTTTTTTTTTATCATATCTGACTTTCCCGTGGTGTACGTGAATCCTAATATTCTCCACAACTTATTAATTTCTTGCAAAAGCGCTTAAAAGATATCTTACTCATTTTTGATGATTTATAATGAGTGACAGAATACTATTAAGTACTAGGGTGAAATATCGTGAAAAAATTTATAATTAATCTCTAAATGTCACTCTGTAAACTTTGTGTTCATAAATTAATAATCACTCGTATTTTCAGTTTAAAAAAATTTAAGAACTTAACTTTTCCTTCTGTTTTAATGGAATTTTTTTTTCAAATATTAAAATAAATTTGAGAGAATGTGTTTGTTTACTTGAATTAAGGAGATTTTCCTGAAACATAGCAAATTTAGTTATATTACTATTGATTAGATACAAGAAATAACAGAAAGTTTTAATTCCAAAAAAATACTAAATTAATTTTAACGATTTATTTCCAGACTTTAAAAGGAAAAATTACTTTTTAGAAAATACAAGAGGTAATTGTCGAGACGAGGGAAAACTGTCCCTCTTCTGTAATATTTTGTCGAAAACAAATGTTAAGATGCACTACATACTGAAGCAGTGTTCTCGCTTTATAGTGGAACATTAATTTTCAGGTGATTTTGCCTCAACAACATTTAAGTAATGATGAGAAAAAAAATGTGTTTTTGAGAATGTGAACCGATTTATACGTTTTTTATGAATGTTAAAAGTAAATTTAAATATTTCCAAATAGTTTTCAAGAAAATGACTTACTAGACCTGAGTTAAACATGTATTATTTTATTTTATTCGTTTACAAGACAAGAGTTTCAAGGGAAACTTGTGACATTACAAAATTGCTGCAACATTCTTAAGGAAATTAGAAAATTCTCAAATGCCAGATGATGGGGGCAATGGTTATATTTCATTCAGGTGAGAATATATTTGTTGCAGAAGATAGTGAGTCTTGCATTTATGGCACAGTACATCATATCATATGTTTTAGCGCAAAAATTCGCTTAACCTTACTTCAATATTCATTTATGAAAAGTGTATGTTTTGTTGGATGATACAACATTAAATTGTTTTACCAAGGTCGCCAAAGTGGTGGACGGCGAGAAAATTTCGCTGGTCCTCAGAAAAATGTGGAATATACTTATTCACTAGGGTTTCTGATTTCCAGGGTTTTTCCATTCCCGGGAATGTCCGGGAAATTCCGGGAATGTAATTGTCGTTCCCGGGATTCCCGGGAATGCATCAAAATTTTAAAAACAAATTATTTTTAAATAAAATCAATAATAATTATATAAAATAAGGATGCGTATAAATTACAAAATTTATTCTTATTTATAAAATGAGCTAAAAAGCACAAAAAATATATAATAAATTGATTATTCATTTTTGTAATAGGATTTCAGAAAGCATAAGCAATTTATACTTTTATCACTCAGGCATGGAAAAAATGTTAAAGATTTTGTAAATTAAAAATCTCGGGGAAAAAATTCACATTTGAAAAATAATTACTAAAATTAATGTTCCTTTACTGACTCACATGTGTTTGAAAATTAACCAGTCAAAGCCGAATCACTTATTTCTCTAATGTTGTTACTAAGAGATAAATATTAATATATACTTGAAAACTCATTTGCTGCTTAAGTGCCGATTATGTACGTTAAAAATATTAATTATTGTATTTAAGATATTTTATTTGTATAACCGATTTCTTGTTTATGGAATTGCTGTGTTATTGTTACATAGATATAAATAAATATTTAAGAATCTGACACGAAAATTAATTTTAGAAAAATAATAAATAAGAAAAATTGCGCAATTTCTTATAAAAATATTCTCCCCCAAACAGTTTGTGGGTTCATTCCCTTCTTCAGATTGCTGATTCAATTAAATAGCTCATAATAAAGACAAGTATCCGAAAATTTTTTTAACAAAAAGATTAAATAAATAATAGTTTTAAGTTTTAGTACTTACATTATTCACATAAATCTAGATCTTGGAACTTCGATCACATAATTCTGGTTGGCAGCGAAATGCGATTGCTTTAAACACTCAATATTCCTTGCTAACTATGCTCAATACACCCACTGCTAGCTGTGGAAAAATTCTCACCCCCAAATTTCTCATATTACAACTCTTACCCCACAGTTGGGGTAACGAACATTCCTTCGTCCGGAAGTTCGGGGTGAAAGATCTCAAATTGCCACAGTAGGTTCAGTTAACAATGTCCGAGATTGAAATAATGTAAGGTAAAGTCAAAAATAGCTACCTCATAGATAATTCAAGCCCTGTGTTATTCCCGGGAACGAAGTCCATTCCCGGGAATAGAAAAAGTACAAAAATTTCAAAATAAATTTCAAAAAAGTTCAAAATAGGGTTTCTTTCCCGGGATCCCAGGTTCCCGGGAAAGAAACCATATTATTCACTTATTAAGTTATGTTTTAAGTTGCATTGAAACATAATTAAATTCATAACAATACGGGAAAAATTATATAAAAACGCTACTTCATAGAATAATGCCATTTCATAGAATAACACCACAGTAAATAAGTCATCCTGCTGTAGCTACATTGTTTTAGCTACTTGTTTTGCTTCATCTCGCGCGTCCGCGTTTCGCACTTCTTCTAAATTTTAACTCTTCTGTACGTCGCATATGATTATCAGTTGAAGCATTTAAAGGAGAAATTAGGGACGTATTGAATTCAATATAAAATGTATTCAATGTGTTAGTTGGGTTAATAAGGAAGTTTTTGTGTATATTCTTTTGTGT
Source organism: Trichonephila clavata (assembly GCA_019973975.1). Lineage (NCBI taxonomy): Eukaryota > Metazoa > Arthropoda > Arachnida > Araneae > Nephilidae > Trichonephila > Trichonephila clavata. The sequence goes on along the minus strand of BMAO01023240.1, from coordinate 55,622 downwards.
GTTTTTTTAAGACAGGTATGATTTTAAATCTTAACCACGTGCATATTTTCTTTTATTTGATATTTATTGGGATAAATTTAGTTTGACTTTCCTAAATTTCTTATCTTTTTTTTCGTTTTAGATTCAAATAAATTAAACCTATAATGAGTGAAGAAAAGCAAAAGAATATTCTGCATTTATTTAGTAATTCAAAAAGTTTTGAGAACGATAATAACATTAATAGTACTTCACCTAACCATGAACTGATCAATAAACAGACTCTTTACAGGAAAAAAATGTTAGAACGGGAGGTGGAGAGAAGAAAAAATGCAAAGTATCACATACAAGAAAATATCATTCCTACTACTTAAAATTTGGATTCATTGAAAAACATGACAGTGAGCTGGATCCACGGCCTCTCTGTGTTGTATATTCTGAAAGCTTATCTAACGATGCCTTAAAACTTTCCAAATTTGAAAGACGCTTGAATTCATAACACCCGGATTTAGCGAAATAAAACCCCCACTATAATATTTTAAAAGAATGCATGAAAATATGCAAAAGCAAATTATTATTTTAAGAAAAATGACCATGGGAATTTAAAACATTAAACCGCACAAGATTGGAGAAGAATTAATTAAGGGGGTTCACCCATGTGACGGCCTGTTTTTTAAGCATTTTTAGACAATTTTTTTTGATGACCAGTAAAAAGATAGAACTTTAAGTTTTTTATCATTTATTTAAATGTATTTTAAGAGTACGTATATAAATGCTTAGCCACACACACACACACACACACACACACACACACACACACACACACACACACACACACACACACACACACACACACACACACACACACACACACACACACACACACACACACACACACACACACACACACACACACACACCTAAAAAAAATGGACGCTCACTTCCTTCACGATTCCAGCTGATTGGCTTATCAGAAATAAAAAAAATAACGTCGTTTTAATCTATAAGCATAAATGCACAGAATGGACTATACTCAGTTGAAAGTATCAAAAATTGGATTTTTGGTAGATCTTTGAAGAAAAAGTTTCGAATTTCATGGTTTTTTTCTTATGTTTTTGTTATAAACAATAGAAATATTTTGAGTTTTGGAATGATCGTAGTCCATTTGGTGCATATATATGTGCTCAGTTTACCCCATAAATTTTAAGTAAATTAGTCGAACCGTTCTTGAGATGGGATGGAGGAAAGTTTGAAAAACTCAGTTTGAGAAAAACTCGTTTCAAGTTTCAAAAGTCCAAATAAAACAATGAAAATCTTAATTTACCTTCAATCGGCAATGACTGGTAGCGAAGACTAAAACAAGGTTGATTAAATATCTTCAACAAATATAGATATTTCCCTTTTAATGCTCTACAAACTTGTATGAGCGTATATTTGCATAGAAGGGTCAATGGTAGCAAGCCGACTGTACACAATAGGCCCAACCTTAGATTGCCAACTCAAAGCTTCGAACAGCTGCTTTTCTAACACTTGTTTCTTTATAGCGACTTCGATTTAAAAAAAATCACTTTACCACCGTATTCTAGACATGTTAAAAAAGCAATTTATCGAGAAATTTTTTTTTTGATTTTTTGAACCCATTTCATGGGTGAACCCCCTTAAACCTTGCATATGTGTGCGTGTGTATTTAAAGCCTTTGAACAGGTTTTGGGAATGCAGGCTGTTCACAAAAATTGAAAGTAATTTATATGTCTACAAATACTATCAAGTGCAGAATCAAAGATACAGCCGAAGACATTGAAAATCTGTTAATAAAAATGGTAAAAAATTCATCATTTATTCAATATAACTAGACGAATCTACGGACATTAAAAACAAAACAATCCTTCTTTGCTTTGTGAGGTTTGAGTATGAAGGAGAGTTATATGAATGAAAATAATTTTTTCGATTAAAATTTGCCGGTTAGAACAACCAGCTCTGAGATTTTTGAAGCTCTTAATAGTTATTTTCGGGAATATGAAACTGACTAGAAAAAATGTATTGAGAGATGCACAGATGGTGTCGCAAATATGACTGGACATCTTTCAGAAATTGTTGCAAAGGTGAAGAATTTTAATCACCCAGACATTTTATCTACACACTGCATTACACACCGAAAACAACATGCAGCGATAAAATATCCCCATAACTATACTATTATCAAATGTTTTTTTTTAATCCTACGCCAATATATTATCAAATGTCATTGAAATTATAAGGGAAATTCGACTCAAAGTACCCAATAACACAATATTTGAGGCATCGAATATTTTTTTCCTTTGAAGAAATGGGTTCCAAGAGTATAATCCTCTTCTTCGTCATGCTGAGGGGAGATGGCTGTTGAGGGGCGAAATACTGACCCACGCCTATTCGCCTTGTTGGAAGAAGTCAAATTATTTTTCCAGGAACAAAATAATCCAAAATTGCAAAAAAATCTTCTCCAACAATGAATGGTTAGCAAAGCTTGCAACCTGGCAGATATTTTCCCCCTGTTAAATGAACTAAACATATCTTTGCAAGGAAAACTTAAGGACGTGTTCACATTACGAAGTAAAATGGATGCGTTTCAAAAGAAAATATTACTGTGGCAAACGCGGTTGGTTGAAGACGATCTGTAAATGTTTTCTAATTTTGATGAATGTATGAAGGAAAATATATATGATGTTAACCAGCAAGTAGTATCCTTAGTTAAAAAGCACTTGGAATCACTTTTGCTTGTTATTAACCGAAGAATGAAGATCCCAGATGTGGATAATAGATCCGTTTGCAGCGAAAATTCAGGATAATAATTTAAGCATACATCTAAAAGAAAGCCTCATTGCCTATCATCCTACGAAACTCTCAAATTGAAATTTCATTCATCTTATCAAGATCAGTTTTGACTTTCCATAAAAAGTGAATACCCTTTTCTTAGTGAACAGGCGATAAAAATTCTGATTCAATTCTCCACAACTTATATATGAGAAAAGCCCTTTTTATTTGTCACAGGCATCCAAACACGGTACCGATCTCAGCTTGAAATAAATGCAGTTATCAGTCTTGCAGTATCGAACTATCTACAATATAATCTTATTTCAAGTAAGCAGGAGCATCCATCACACTAGGAATGTATAATACTAAAAGTGTGATGTACTTAAACCATTTTTTGTTTTGTTTTTTTACAGTTTTTGCTTATTTTATTAGGGTTTATCAATAAAACTTTCATAATTTGGTTACAATTAATAGTTTCATTTTATTCACTAGGTACATATTATATGCTCTTAGATCACAATTTTTTTAATAAAAATATTTGACACTTAAAAAATTCTATTCCGCAGGATTTAAATAATGAATTTTTACCGGTCCGTGAAGTCCAAAAGTTTGGCGACCCCAGTCCCATTAAACAGCAGGGGACTTTCTATTATTGATAGCGTATATTTAAAAAAAAAATAAGGGATATTTTTAAAAAAATGAATCATTTGTATATATATAATTTTTTATTTCTTCACAACAGATAGAGATGCAGTTTAGTTATTCTACTTTTCTCGTATTTTTGAAAGAAAAGGGAAAAGCTGTAAACTGTTCTGCCGCGTAAATATCGTCTCCATACAAGCTTAGGTACACACATTTCAAATCCCTCATTTTGCCTTAGAGAACAATTCTCTATTAAACTCTGCGATGCAGTTTGAAAAGGGGGAAAATCCCTTCTTCAGACATTTTCTAAGGGACGGATAATTTCTTTGATTCTAATCGACCATCAGAATCATTATTAATCGTGTAAATATGTATTCTCTTACTCTGCCGGAGGTAATCATTTGAATGGGAAATAGGAAATGGTTTTAGGTATATAGCATTATGATAATGCAAAGATGGGTTAAAAATAAATCTTGACAAAAATCTTACGAATTACAGCAATTTCTTTACCAATTTTTCTTTAATTCAAATGGATTTTTAAAATTTAGGTGATAACCTTCTTTTCATTAAATGTTTTTAAATTTAGATACCTTTAAAAGTTTTGAAGATATATATTTCTTACTTTTTCTTTTAACTCTTGTAACGTTTGTGTGATGTGAGTGAGAGTTCTATTAACTTGACACTCTAAAGCATTACGTGGGATATTCGCGATGGGTCATTTTGAACCCAATGGCACCTCTCTCTTCAAACTACAGTAACACACCACACCAACGGGAGAACATTGACAGGTTTAACGTGTATCGTCCCCCTCGACAAGGCGGGTTTTGGGCAGAAATAAGGTACTATTTTTAAAAAGTAATATTATCAAATGAAAATAGAAGCAAAATTTTCGATATCTTTACCTCTAGATCTGAAGCACGAGGCCTTTCAATATTAGAAATAGGGGTTAATATATTTACTAACCCTCTCTGAAGCAACATGAGGGCCATCGTCGATGGACCTCAGCACTTTAAGCCATGGTCAAGTTAATTAGACTTGAGAGAAAAGAATTTATGACAGCTATTCAACTGAACAACTATTCTGGAGTATAATACATGAATCAAGCGAAAAACTTAACGTTGATTGAAAAACTTTCTTCGAGAAATATTTCTTGTCATAAAGCTAATGAAACATTTTGCCAAATTTTTTAAAATAAATCTGAGAAATTCTTGGAACGGAAAACTAGTTTTTTATTATTAAATTTGCTTTTTTTTATTCAGATTATATTTTGCATAAGAAAATGCTGCTAAAGATCCAAAAGAACTAAAAATGGATTTTTAAAATCCAATTAAGAAGGAAATAGCTTCACTGCTTGGTAGATAACATCCCTATTGTTTAGCAGCTGTTGCAGCACTTTTGTAGTGTTTTTGTGTTGTTTCGAGGCCGCAAAAATAGGATTCCGTAGCAAATCAATAAGCTAATCATTATGTGTTCTTAAAAGGAGAAAACCAAGTATTCATATCGTTCGAATAATTTGATATCATAATTCAAAAATAATTGAAATTTTCTCCATTATCAACACAATAAAGATTACAATAAATGAACAAAAAGTTAGAGTAAAAATTGGCTAAATAATTGAAATACACATTAAATTGGTGAGTATCATTTTTAAAAGGATACTATGTTCCATACTATTAAATATCCTTTGAATAATATTAAAATATTAAAGAAGGAGCATTATTAACTGGAATGCCCTATGGTATAAATAGAGTTAAACGCAGAACATAAAGTGTTAGTGGCGTAACGGAGAATATTAGGACACCTGCAAAGTCAGGTTTCGGGCCCCAAGCTGGATTTTACTAAGGATTGCAAAACCGTAACATTGGGCTTTGGGACCCCTAGAATCCAGGGCCTCCCCCGCGATGCGGGGTATACGTTATGCATCTGGTTTTTGTAAGGTATATTTTAGGAGTTGGATAAAAAAATACATTCACAATGAGGCTTTTCCTCTATGTTTCCTCTATCTTTGAAATTATTACGTTTCATCTGCCGATAAGAGAAGCTCTAAAAATAAATTAAAATTGTTAATTTATAGTATATATATTTTGCCGAATCTGGTTATTATAGTTTACTCTTTAAAACTTAAAAATTCTGGTTGAGAATATATACTGTGTAATAAATGTTTACTTTTACATACGTGTTTTATTTGAATTTTAACTTACACGTCCAAGTGAAAACTTAAGAAAAAATATAGTTTAGCAATTCACTTGGATCCCGATTTAACGAATCACTTTTTAACGAATTTCGCGATGTAACGAATTTTTCTCTTTTCACGATTAAAATGAAGGCAAAAAATCCTATTTAATGAATAAAATTTTAATAGTTTGTAATATAATAAAAGTGTATTTTTTCTCCAAATGACATGTCCTTTTTTGTCCACAACAGAAATACTTTTCTTGTAAACAGCAAATTTCAATTGGAAAGATCATTATTAGACTTTACAGGTGCAGATGAATCATGAGTGTAACCTATACTGTGAGTTCTGAGTAGGACAGAAAATTCTTTTCTTATCTCATCCCAATCCATAACACGGGATATTTTAAAAATTTCAGCGATTATGCTTCATTTGCTGACGGACTGTCTATAAGTGCAGTTGAATTTGAGGATATTTTTGATTTGTCGGAACCAATGAATAGATATTTTAATGTAGAAATCGACAGTGAAAGTCTTAGCGAAACTGTTCCATTTTCTTATGTTTTACATTGTTCAGAAACTGTGAAGTACCTCTCTCTTATTCAACATAATGTATATATATATATATATAACAGTACTTTCTTCCCTGCATAGAGCCTAAAAAGTAATCAGAAAGATTTTCAAACTAATTAGTCAGTATTTTAAAACTTCCAATTAACAGATGCGTAATAATTCACTAATTGAACTTTTAGCTGTTGAATAAAAAGTGTGCAGTTTCTAAATATGGATATTTTGAAGTGAAACTTCTTTGCGGACGGGAGTGAATGGGAAATTTACCCAGTTTTGAGTAACAGTGAAAAAGCGAACGGAAGTAGTGATACCCCCATCCCCCCAAAAACGTCGCCATGGTGAGGAGATAGCGAGCGGGAGGAAAAGAGAGTGGGGGGGGGAGTACACCACGTGACTTGCGTCATATCCGTGAAAAAGTTGGACGATTTCTAAGGGGGAATTGTGCATCAAAAGTATATCTTGCTGCTATGGACGAAAGGCGCTTAGGTACTGGTGACATTAAGTGGGTACCCTTGAAAATCTCGTAACGAACTCGCGTAGCGTATTTTCGTAGTTTTTTATGTAATAAAAACGTGCTGTTTTCAACGAATAAATGCACCCAAAATATTACAATTATATGGCTCTTCCCGTTACGGGAGTGTCTGGGGCATTGTGTATATGTCACTAACGTTCGTGCCAGAATCGCTACGGATAGCGTCTTGTAAACAAACACAGTGATTTCTGTTGGTGATGCATTAAGTTTATATTTTTAATTTTTATTTCCATTGAATCAAAATAAATTCTGGTCAGATAGCTTAGAACAAATGCAAAAAGAGGAAAAGAGTTTCGTGAAAGTAAAAAAAGCAAAACTAGCAGCAATTCCTGGCGAAAGTCTATATATCACCAGGTAGTTCTGTCGCAGCTTTTATCATCTTTATCCATTAAGTTTTAGTGCTGTACTCATCAGAGGCTGCTGCAATCATTGGATCCGATGATAATTAAAAGCCGATTGTCTTAAATGGGGACTTTAGTATTAATTTTGCTTCAGAAGAAGCAAAACCACTCATTGAATTCTTGAAACGGACACTGAATTTGATAATGAATACTGATTCTAGAGAAGGAAAAACAATATACGGAACCACGATTGATGCAGTTTTCTCGCATTTTCTTGATTGACTACAATCGAGGATTTTTATATCCTACTTAAGTTACCACACACCTATTGTGTCTTTCTTGGAAAATGATGATGCAGAAAATTGAATAAAAATATCTTCATACAATAGATGAAGTTCGAATTTTATTTGATTAAAGTAAGTTCTCTCAGCAGTTTAATATAATTAGCTATATTCCTGCATTTACGGCCAACGTTGCCAAAGAAGTTTCACTTCTATCGCGTGGCTTTCCACGTTCTTTTTTATGTAGCTGCTTATAGAATTTCCAAAAGATAAATGCAAAAAAAATTGTATTTTGTTTGAGCCTCAATATAACGAATAACGGAGAATTAACGAACAAAATGTTAGGTCTCTTTGAATTTGTTAAATCGGGGTCCGAATGTGTTATTATTTTATTTGAATACGATAATTTTTTTTATATTGCTGCTATTTTCGACTACAGAGTAAATGTAGGAGTTCCAATTAGAATGAAATTAAAAGAATAATAAAATTTTCCCGACTATTTTGCCATAGGCAAATATCGATTATATTTATATGAAATGGTCCTCCGAGTTGAGTGATTGAACTAATGATCATTTTATCTAGAATGGATGTAGTTATCTTGTATTTACAGAATGCTATTAATCCACATTTATTTTCAGTAGACGAACACTTCACGTAAATAACAAGCATACATCGCATACAAATATACACAGGCTATTTACAAAAGACGATGGACAAACGAATACAGGTACAATTGTAAAACAAGTTGCGGTTGGGTCAATTTTCCCTGAAAACGGGAGTTTCAATACAAAACGGCAACCGAAAGTTCAAAAATTGACATGACTTTCGAAGACGCCTCTTCTGATTGGTCCAGTTTATCAGATGTAGTTCTTAATTTAAACACTCTGAAGTTTTAATGTCAAAGAGATAGAGTTACGATTATATCCCATTATACGGGTAGTTAACAATTACTTATTTACGCCAAGTGCTGGAGGGTCAGGGCCTTTACAAATTAAAAAACTTGAAAGTTGAAATGATGCGAATTATTACATTTCCTCTCTCTGTAAGATACTAAGAATAGAATTAAAATTTAGATCAATTTATAAAATTTCCCTACCTTTAAACACACCAAAATGATTTCCAGCACTGAAATTAAGTGTGTAAAAATAAAAAAAATGTACATTACTAATACATTTTCTAATATATACTTATACTAATAAAATTCAAAATTTTACAATTTTTGTTGAATATACCTTATATCTGGGCTATATAAGTAGTAATGTTTACAAACACGTTATCTTTATACCACATAAAATTGCTCAATAAAAAAGTATTAAAATAAGAGTATTAAATACTTAAAATAAAATGAAAACAAATAATAGGAATCAAAAGTAGTTGTTGTATAAAATACTACAAATAACACACACCATATAAAAGTATAAGTTTGTTTATACATAAAAAGTTGGTACTGATTTCTTTATTCAGTAATTGAATTTTAGAGACCTTATGTATAATGTTAATTAAGAGAAAGGGGGTATAATTCAAATTTCTCCCTGTTTCCCTCCAAAAGTACACACTTTTCCAAAGATGAAAACAGAATACTGGGGATGAAAACAGGAAAAATAATGAACTGCAGTGGAAGTGGACCCTGTTTTTCGAAAAAATGTATGACCAGTAATTATTTCTCATTGTGATACATCTCACAACACCATCAGGAAAAAAAAGAAACATCCGAAGAGTGGAAAACGGGTAGTCTACCTAAGAGGGAAAAATGGGAAAATAATTTTATTATATTATTCATGACTTAATTTTAATTTTTCGGGATGATAATAATTTCTCAATTTTAAAACGTGAACAATTTCAGTAGGTTTTTTAGTTAAAGAGCATTGGGTTTGGTTATTTTATAATTTACATCACAAAGTTTTTGTATTATTTCATGGGGACCTGAAAAAACTGGGGATAATTTTCCTATGTCTTCCAATTGGTCTAAATAATCGGTTGATGTTCATTATGTAATTTAAATACGCTGAGGTTTTGACTTGAAAGAAAAAAAAATTGCGATTGTATCCCGTCAGGGCGGTAATTAACAGTTATTTATTTAAGCGAAGTCCTAGAGGGTCCTCCTAAATATATATATATCAACTCCATCTGAAACAGTCAACTTTAATTTTTCGAACATCGGAAAGGAAATATCTGGTCGAAAGATGAATATCTTCATTTTGTTTTTACCTTGTACAGGGACATGTTTTTTCTCTATAGTTACTGTAAAAACACAAAAGCCATTCCTATTATGTTTTTATAGCTTTCTTCAGTATTTTATGCAACCAAAGCACTGATTCTCCAAGCCAATTTCATTTTTTCTAATACAGGAAATTTCCATGAATAATTCCTTATCTTATGAGTCGGGTGAAGAATGGATTATTTCTTATCTACTTTCCCAAATATTAGTCCAACTGAGTCCTAGTTATGCCTTTCTCATGATCGATCTTAAAGAAAACAATAGGAGTAGAAAATCCAATTCAGTTGCGATTCAAATGACTTCTTGAGACTAACCACGCAATTTGTAAAAGCACCGATGAATGTTACATAAAAGCGATGGATCGTTAATTCCTTCAAGTATCATTTAATGTATATAAAAGCTTCAAATGACACAGAGGACTAGCAAATAAAATCTTTTCGAACGACATCTAGTTGGAAATAAAAAGACAGGGGCTTTCAATTGGCTTGAATAAATATGGAACATATTTTGGATATTTCTTTGGTTCTTATTTTATCTGAAAAAAGAGTTCTCAACAGTTTTTCTCTTGTGGGTCATCAGAGTCTTAACTTAAGGGGGTCGGGCTAGTCCATAGGAGCCCATGTTTATGTACCTTTTTCTCAGAAACTTCTTATTTCTCATGAATAAAATTTTTACAATAGATTATGTGTACTATTAATAACACTTTAATGAAGGGCTTGGTCTTTTTGTTAAAAATTTTATTAATCATGAATTTTTTTAATAATTGTCCAATTTTTCCCTCTAAAATTTAGTTTAAAAAAGTCATATCTGAAAAAGTTTGCTATATATAACTAATTCCCTCTATTAAAATATGTAAACATGTTAAAAATCGACTCACTGAAAGTTGGAGTATTATATGATTTGTAGTTTTTGAGAAAAAGGTACATAAAGAGTGAAAAATATTACATTTTGAGAAAACAGGCTTTAAAGTAAAAATTTGTAATTTTTTGAGCATTTAATTTTTTTAGTACTTTCTGTTTTACTCTCTGCTCATACAAAAGACCTTTCTAATTTTCTTTTTTCATTATTTTTAACAATTTTGCCTATTTTGGGGGTCTCAAGATGCTTTCGTTCGATTACACGAGAATCATACGTGTATCTAGTTTTTTGAAGTATGGCATGCATTTATAACTTGGTTCAATATTACAATGTTTTAAGATCATTAATTTTGCTACATGACTCATATTGAACTGTGCAATAGACATATTTACCCCTAATTTTAGAATTTTTAATTCCACAAATGTACATCTTGGAATAACTGACGGTGACCACATTTGGTGTTATTAGCTGACTCATTTGGGTTCTGGGTCTTTCCATCTAAAATTTTTTTAATAATATAGGTTCACCTAGATCTCTAAAAATTAGTTTCATTCAATTCATTGTGGTGTATGTGCTTATGATCATAGTGCCTTTCGTTACTTTCAGGTTCTGTCTTTTTTAAACTTGCATCTGGCATTTATAATCGGATCACACAGTCAAGGTTGAGGGTTCTCGTTTGGAGACAGAAGATGAAAATAAACAGCCCAAACAGCAGTTTTCATGCTGTGTAGATCATTGATATTATTTCTAATAGCCACGCCATAATACCTTTGAATTTTTGATGTTAAAAAGTCTATGAATCGGCTAGGACCTCTTAGGCTTTTTCCATCGCTTAACTTTTTTCCTCCGTTTCGCTTTTAAGATCCAAAAGACGTGCACCCATAAACTTTTGGATAAACCCAATACACTCTAATTTTTCTACTCTAAAATCATATGGATTCGTGCTCATCAGAAACTTATACAAGGGGAAACACAGGTGCTACTAGCAGGGCTCATTTGATGCATTTGATGCGCGTCAATGAGTAGCTTCATTAAAAAAATTAATAAAAATACTTCTAATTATGGTATTTTCTAATATCATATATAATTTTAAACAGAAATATTTGAACTTTTAGAAAATATAAAAAAGTAAAAATCGTTAAATTTTCGAAAATTCATGTACCGGACCCCCCTTATATATGTTTACATAATACTCTTATTATTTGTAAGATACTAAAAGCTAATAACTAAACAGCAACACAAATTTTTATTTGTATATAATTAGAAGATAATAATTAAACAATGCTAATTTAATATAAAAACGTATGTAATAATTTACTAAAGTTTTCAGCCATCCAAGACTTCCCGTAATAATTAAGTTTTAGTTTACTCCCTTAAAGGGAAATAACTAAAACTTTGTCTCTTAAAAAGACTGCAACGATTGCGTTTTTAAAGCAAGATGATTTAGCCATTTTGTATTCTGCACGTGTTCTGAATAATCCCAAAAGTCTTTAGCGAAAAACTATAGGATTCTACAAGCTTCTTGTTAATGGAATCTGAAAAAGCTGAGATATCCAGAGCGAAAAAGGAATGTTTTTGTGAAATGCCTTAGATGTTTGCGTACGTATCTGTTTTGCAGTGTTTCATTGTATCGTCTTATGTTTGTGTCAAATAAATGGGGAAGCCTCAATCCTTCAATGACTGCAACAATCCTACAAGTAACATGTCTTGAATCGAGTGAAACCATTTCATGTATCTATATAAATTACAAAACTTTAAATTCTGTATAAATGACTCCATCATTTTTTAAATTTAAAATATGCAAGTTTATATGTTTTAAATACGCTATTTCAGTGATGTAAACTAATTTAGTATTAAATGAGAAAATGGAATAATTAAGTTAAGAATACATATTTTAAATGCATATGTTTATGCCTTACACATTATATATACAAGGATTTAAAAATTGAAAGATTTTTCCAAATACTAGTTAACTTTTTTATTTTATTACTTTATTATAAAAACAAATTTTAATTATTCTAGAAAAATAAGTGAAGTAGAACTTTATTGATTGGTGAGATATACAAATTGTTTTACTGATTCCTCTTTGTAAAATGAAAATATATCGATCTAGTTCGAATTTTCGAAATCAAAATGTCAATTTGTTCTCAATCTTTATTCACTCAAATATTCTCTTATAAATATCAATTTGTACAAAGAAATCTTACATAGATTTAACAAATCAATGACTTTGAATGAAAAATTTGATTCATTTTTAAACATTGCATTTTCTTGAAAACCATATAATATCAAAATTCTTGATTTAAGAATATTGTTATAGAATTTCTCGCTTCATTAAGATTTAAACTTATTGTAGAAATATGAAATTTTGTACTAAAAGTCCACAGATTTATTTCTTTTAAGTTTTTATTTCTCTTCCCCTATCTAAGCATTATATTTCAACTGATTTTTCATTTTTTATCTTGCAATTCTAACAAATTCAAGTGCTTTCCTTTAGGAAAGTTCACTTTCATTTATTTGCTGAAAAATCGTAAAAATCTTTCAAGTTTTATTTTTTATTCGGAAACAACGAACTAAATAGGTACAAAAAGAGTGTTAAAATAATTGAATATTCAAATACAGAGTTTCAATATTTCTTGCTAATTATATATTACTGTTATTATTATTTTTAGTTAATTTATATAAAGTCTATCTTAGTAGCGTTTAAGTTACTGAAATATTTTTCAACTAAGAGCATCAAGTCAGAGTTAAGAACTGTATTGAATTTTAAATTACCTAAATTTAACTTTTAAATGTGCTACTAAGCGGTTTTTTTTTTAAATAAATTTATTTGCAAAACTCCTCATGCTCCACATTGCATAACATGAGGCTTACAGACGTAAGTGGTAACAACATTACAAAACAATAATAATGACAAAAAAAACATAATTAAGGGGAAAAAACATAATAAGGAAAAAAAAACACAAAAAGGGGGAAAAACATAAAGAGCCAAAACTCAAATAAAGGAAGGGAGGAAATTCACAAATATAAAGAAAGGAAAGTATCTGTAAAATTTTAAAAATCTATACTGTAAACAAATTTTCTCAAGACATTAAGGCTTTCAGAACATTTGACTAACAAAGACAAAATGGGTGGCCAGGAAATACCTAAGCATTTTAACTCATTTTTAAAATTTTCTCTTTTACCACAATATAGATTACAATACAACATGACATGTTCCACGGTTTCAGCGTCCAGACCACAAGAACAAATATCATTACCAATTAAGTTAAACCTAAATAAACCTAAAATAACCTCTTAAAATTACCATGTCCTGTTAGAATCTGGGATAACTTCAAATCAGTAACAAATTTCTTACATTTTAGCCGTTGATAAATGGTCTGAAAAAACTTTTTAGTCCATAAAGCGTTACTAAGCGTTTGAAATAAAAAAAAACATAATGAATAGTGGATATGTCTATTTTAGCCAGCATTTTTGAATTTGTTATTACGATAGCCTCTAAAAATTTTCCGCTCAATTTCTTAATGATTTCTGTCAATCTTTATAAATAATATGAAAATGAAAAACAAATTGTAGCTATAAAATGTACCATTTGAAATCCCAAACACTGATTGAGATTTCAAATGAACTCAATTTCTAAAACAAAAATAGGAACGTTTCACTTTTCCAGTTTTTTGACGGAGAGTATCCAGAAATTTTACCTTTTTATTAATATGCAATTCATATGCTGTAATGTTGTTCAATATGAAATTATATAATCAAATAAAACATGTAGTTCAAATAAAAGATTTTGATATGCTTAATTCGTTCATTTCATTGATATTTTTGGTCATATATATACATATACACGCATGTGATTGTATATAGAGAAAAAGAAGGAAATATATAGAGGTAAATCACTTGGACATCTCGAGGGTGTGTCACCCATGTTTATCGATGTTTGTTGTTTAACTCTATGGGAGATAGTTATCATGTTTAGTAATAATAAATTTTAAGCAGTTAAATAACTCCTAGGTTTTGACTGAAATAAAATTTATTATTTGGCTGAAAGGAAATTTAAATTAAGTGAATTTAACCCCCTTAAGAAACAAAAATATTATTTTGGTTAGAAAAAAATACATTCTTTTGTACTATGTCCTTAAGAAATAACAAACAATTCCGAAACATTTAATTCAATTCAAATATTAGGTAACGGAGAAGAGAATAAAAATGTTAGGGAACATTAAAAGCAGCAAACAAATCTTTTCCGATTTTGAATCGCACGCGTTTAGATTTAATGAAACAAAAACGAGAATATTTAAAACAAGCATATTACAATCAAAGAGTTTTAATTATTTGTTCAGAAAAGAAGAAATATAAAAGTAAGATAAATTAAAATTGTGGACAGTAAAAACTAGGAGCGTTAATTCAATACACGCATAAAAATAAATTTTGCTTTCAAAATGTTAGTGGAATCCTGAACATAATGTCTCAAAAAACTTGGTTTTTAATGGTAATTAGGTAAAAGATAAAACCTGGAGTCGTGGATGGTTTCAACCATAATTAGAAACTAAATTTAGATACATTTTTGCAACTGAACAAAAGACTTCCGATATTTTAATTCGCTCCGAGATTACGCTGTGAGATAAGAATGTTTCTATTATTCAGGTAAACAAAAGCTTATCGAAATGATAGAAAAACTGTTACTAGAATCTTTTAAAATGTATCTAGTTATTCAGATTTGAAGTGGTAGATTTTGTAACATACGTGACTTACTTTTGTACCCGGCTAGAGGTATGGGAGGGAAGTAAAGGATGACTCGTCATAATACTTTTCAACTATTTATTCAGCTCTCTAATTATCAACAGACACAATTCAATTATTCAAACGAGATGAGATGTTCCAATAAAGAACAGAGGGGATTTAACTACAAGAGAAGCGAATTCTGAGAAGACTTCTATAAAATTTATCCTCTTTTTATGGATCAATATACTACTCTAATATTTGATTTACAATTTAGATATGGTGACCAATCGTCACTTAAATATCTTCAACTATTTAATGGTCGAAATACGCTATCAATGTTTAAAAATACCTGATCAATAGATATCTTTCCTTATCGGCAGCTTCTCTATATTTCAATCTTTAGGTAACTCCGCCTCTCCCTCTATTCATCTATTCACCTATTCTTCTCTAGCTAGAAAACCTATACTATATATATATATAACTAACCTAATCTTCATATTACAGTTTCTTCTTCCAAAAGGGTTGGTTGTGAATGATAGACCAAAGATTTCGCAAGAGGATTAGTTGAAGTACGCGTATAGATCCATCACAATTTTTTTTTTAAAATTTAGAAGGCATCACAAGTTTTGGTCTGGATTTTTAAAAATTGAGGTTCATTCTAGATAATTTTTTACTTGACCAGAAAAAAATAATAATAAAGACTTGCTTTTCAAAAATGTTCATAAAAATAACGTAGATTTAATAATCACTTTACGTTCTTTGAATTTATCTCATTTTATCCTTTTTTTCGAAGTTCTAACAAGGGAGGATACATAAAGTATAGAAGGAAATCTTTTGTGATATTTCTTTTTATTCATAATTTTTTGAAGTTGTAATTCTGATATATTCAATTAAATTATTCTTCATTTACTTTTACACTCAATTTATACGGAATTTTTCAATACTCCATCCAAAATACCTGGACTTACCGATTAAGTATTCAGGAATATCTTTAGTAGATTGTCATCAAACGGTTCAAAGTGAGTTTTAAAAAAATGTTTTAATGTACGTATAAATATGCTGACAATTTCTAAAACTGTATCTCAATTTTTGAGCTTCTATTGGCTATGGCTTTGAGCAAATCCAATTTTACATAACAAACATGAAAGATATCTGTAAAAACGATGAAGCATATATATCAATATTAATCACTGAGGTTTATTACAACCAAAAAATGTCACGCAATGTTTTTCCATTTGTAGAACTATTAAGTGGCACGTTAGTGACACTTCGTTGTCTTTTTAGTTTTATAATCAACCGAAAAGAAGATAAATTAAAAGTAAAAAACTTTTTTAAAAATAAGCTTTTATTTAAACGCGCTAAAAAGAATAAAATAAATTTTTACTTTAAAACTTTTTTACTATCAACTTATAAAGTCATTACACTATTTATATGATATAAAAGCTTGTCGCGAGCTTTAAGTACTCGTATTTATTTAGTTGGAAAATTTTAAAAATTAAAATCAATCAGATCAAGTTATTGAATTATTTGTTTATCTACACAGGTAAAAGTGATCATTATTCCTTTGAATGTAATTTAGAATATTATTTCTAAAAATTGAAGCGAGGGGATTGCTTGTCCAACTAGGCACTTTAATAATGTCATATTCATGAAGGCTTCTCTCTGTTATAAAAAAATTACTTTAAAAAAGTACATCAATTTTTAATCGTAAAACCAAATAATCTGCATTATATGTGTCAAGATTGGTTTTTATTAAATTCAAATAATCAACATAAAAATTAAAATTAGGGATATAATAGGGTTATTACATCCCTATTATATCCAATTCCCCCAAAAGGAAATAAATTATCAAATTTCTGCTGAAAAGGAGTAAACAGTTTAACGAAAATGTATGACATCGTATAAGATTAATAAATACCTAATCCCGACCATAAATGAATATTTTCTTTTTTCCCCCAGAAAAAACTATTTTTAATTTGAGAGACAAAGATTATAGATACCTCACTGAACTGTCAAATTTTTAGCATATTTATTCTCATTAACATTCCAAGTTGATCCTCATTGCATACCATAGCTGCTTTTAAATAGTTAATTATGATTCAATAAAAAAGGCTATCTAATTATAATATTTACAGAAAAATTTCACTTTTTCCTTAATGAAATAAGTTTGAATGTGCAATAAGACATTGTAATAGATTACATTTACATGATCAAACATGCAGAAAATTCGTTTTGGTATATTGCTATTAAAGGATCTCCATGATTATATAACAAAATTGTTTAAATTAACTGCATATAGAAATGTTACAAAAAATGAGGCCAAGTGCTTTTGTATTACCTTTCTACTTTATTTAAATAAGACTATTTCTAAACCTGATTTTTCTAAATCTATTCATTGAAAAAAAAAGAAAAAGAAATGGGTCTATCTTAACCATTTCTTCTTTACCCAAACTTCCTGAGGTGAAAATTAAGAGCATCCTTCAAATATATCCATGCAACTATGAGCTCACATTATTACCCATTTTAAAATGAAGTGTTGTTTAGTGACAGTAATTTAGAACATGCGTAATGTATTGTTTGTTTAGCATTCATTCTGTTTTATATTCCAAAGATGCGAAAAAAACACAGTTATTTTAAGATCATATTTAGAGGTTTCCTTTGAACTATGTCAGAAGAAAGTAAGGGTGCAAATTATAAAATGAAAATCAAAGTAGAATATTGAAATACTGTACAACATTTAAGTAAAATAGATGATTTTAGGAATGATTAAGATTCGTACAGAATATCATGAGATTCAACATGTTAATTAACCTTTCCTTTGTTCATTAACCTTTCATGTCCATGAGTGAATAAATTAGATTTCCTTTTTATTGAGAAAATGGTGAAAGGCAGATTAAAGATCTTTTTTCAAATAATTCTTACAAGTTTTAGTAAGGAATCTAATTAGGTTGTTTGTTCTTGAGAATGTAATATATTTTCTCCAGACAAAAATCTCACTTGATGCAAACTTTACTATCCTGGATGATTTGAAGTTTTTCTATTTATTAACTTTTACTCGGATAAATCAAATTACCGCGTGGGATCATAAACAAATAGTACGAGAGCTAGCAACGTCAGAAAAACAAGAATTTTAGAAAAGCTGATTCTTTAATATATCTTTCTCTGCGTCCTTCCGAACAGCGTGCGGGCTATCTGGCTGCCAGTAAACGTTGCGTTTATTAATGCGCATCATATATTTACAGGAAAAAATACTGATTTTTTAAATTATTTTAGAAAGAAATCTTTCTTTTTCACTAAATTTAAAATGTTATTAACAACATGAATTTATTAATGCCAGACATTTTTCGTGTTGAAAATAATGTGCCAGATGCCATTTTTTATTAAAAAAAATAATTAATTTCAAACCATTTTAGAATGTCTGTAACTTTAATATTACTTTATTTACACATAAATAAGTACAAATTTAATTTGCCAGACATTAATTCGGTTGCGTTCTTAATAGCCAGGCCGATTTATTGGTGTAGTATACCGCGGTGTTATGAGAGAGACAATGACAAAGTAGGTAGGCGGAAGACAGACAGGATTACTTTACACTATTAAAAGTATTCGAAAAACTTTATTTTTATGTCTTCGATTATGAGTATAATAAAAAATTAATATTTAAATTATTTAAATAATAATAAATAGTTGATTAAAAGGGTTCACCCATGTGACGTCCTGTTTTTTAAGTATTCTTATAGAATATTTTTTTTTTTGACGACCAGTAAAAAGATAGAACTTTAAATTTTTCATCATTTATTTATATGTATTTTAAGAGTATGTATATACATGTTTAGCTAAAAATATCCAATAGAACGTGAGTTATAGCACTCTGAACACACCCTCCTCGAAAAACTGAACACTCACTTCCTCCACGATTCCGGCTGATTGACTTATTTTAAATACAAAAAACTAACGGCGTTTTAATTTATTAGCTTAAATGCACAGAATGGACTATACTCAATTGAAAATATCAAAAATTGGATTTTTTGTAGAACTCTGAAGAAAAAATTTCGAGTTTCATGGTTTTTTTTTGTTATGTTTTTATTATAAAAAATGGAAATATTTTGAATTTTGGAATGATCGTAGTCCATTTGGTACCTATATATATGTGCTGAGTCTACCCTATAAATTTGAAGTTTTTCGGTCAAATCTTTCTTGAGATATGATGGAGGAAAATTTGAAAAACACAGTTTTGAGAAAAACGGGTTTAAAGTTTCAAGTCAGATTAAAACACAATGAAAATTTTAACTTAGTGCTAGGAACAGCTGCTTTTATAACACCTGCTTTTATAACACCTACTTCTTTATAAAGACTTCGAAATTAAAAAAAAATTACTTTACCACCCTATTGTAGACATGTTAAGAAAGAAATTTTTGAAGAAATTTTTTTTTTCTATTTCTTGAACCCATCGGATGGGTGGATACCCTTAAATATTTCGTCAGCCTGGGGTGACTCAGTAATCACTCCTGGGTTAACTCACTGATTTTAAAATTTGCCCCAACCTACGCCTCTCCTTTATGTGGACAAGCAGCAAGGACTCAGAGAATATAATTCTTTTTAGGAGTCCAAAATGTATGTTAGATAAATTTTTAATGTCTGCTGATTTATGAGGAATACAGACCAAAGAGCTTTGAGTAAATTTCCTACTATTAGTCAACTGATCAGGAGAAATGAAAAAAAAAAAATCTTCAATTATAAACAAAGGAAACAAAAAAGAAAATATCGTTTTTTAAATATCATATTAATTTTATTGTAATTGAATAAAATGATTTTATAAAAGATAGAGAAAAAATTGCCATTGATGCAATAACAAAATTCTCTCTACTATTTATACATATTATGTTTAGGTAATCAGAATCTATTTTCCCCTGAAATATGTGTTTTCATTCTGTAATAGTGTCACAAAAAACTGATGCATCTCCATAGTCGTCAACATCATCACTGCTCCCATTATTATCAATATTACAATCATCATTATCATCATCTTGCGTTTTGTTTTGGTTTTCTAGTAGTGTTGGTTCTAGTGCAAAAAAAAAAATTCATTATTAGATTATCATGGTCTAAATAATAATTTACTCTTTTGATTTATTATACTATAAATAATACTTTACTTTTTATGATAATGTCAGCCACTGATGATGGAAACTGCTCCCCAGCAAACCAAACGAAATCATATTTATCATCATTGATGATACACCCGGAAGCTAAAAGCGATAAAGATGATGGATTTTTTAAATGAGCATTTCTCCAAAACTTTGTCACATACCGCACTCGCAATAAATGCTGATATAATTCAGCTTTACATGGTGGTAAGCTGGATGAATTGAAACTTCGACATTTCTTTTCGAAATTATCATCGGGTTTTTTTTTATTGATACGCTTTCGAAAATAGATACAAGCGGACATCATTAATATTTGAAGAGTTAGCCACCCCATACATGTGACATATAAATTTTTCCAATGTGGCAAATGTACGTTTAAGTTTATCTTCATTGTCAGTTATAATCTCTTGACATGCTAACTGATACTCGACAGATTTTTCGAGCAGTTTGAAGGGTCTTAGTTTACCTTTCCGAAAAAATGCTGGGGTATAATCGCACCCTGTTATTGCGTGGAAACATGGTAGAGCTTTCGATAAAGAAATACCAAGACCTTGGTATAAATCATTGATGCTTATAAGACGCGTTCATGGTTTCCTACGCCCCATTGGATCCAAAGCTTCAAAGATGCATTCAGATTATCCATTTTCCCAAGAAGTATAATCAGAATATCGGAGTCTGAGCAGCGTACAACTTGAGCGTCAACGCTTATCTGGCAAATATGATATATAATTCGAGTATCAGCTTCTTCATGTTCTTCACATGATAAGATTCTTCAGTATTTCTAATAAATTGGTTATTTACAACACGATACGAATAGCACTTATCGGCTTAGATAAATAGTTTTATTCCAATAAAAGGAAACATGTTATCGTTAGCCCAATTATCAATCAAAAATTTTACGAGAGCTTCCTTGAACTAAGTATTTTTGAGTTCGCCAGCAAAATTATGAGGCCGAATTTGATTAGGTCCAATGGAAATTGTACTGGTTGTTTCGTTGCGACGTAAACGCTCACAATCTTTTATGGAAGGTGTGAAATACCGATGAAACACAACGTCAATGCGAGATGATTTAAACTGTGAAATCATTCTAAGGAATTTTTTTGATATGCCATCGAAAGTTTGAGGTACATCTTTCATGAGGTGTAGCATGAAGAAATCGTCTAAAATGCTAATATCAAAAAATAAGGATTGCTGATTGGCCTTGCTAACTTTTTTCTCGAAAACTTTAATTAATTGTGCTTTATCTGTTTTACAAATACTACCATCTGCATGATACATCGATGTTGGTATCGGCGTTAGTGGAAATCCCAGTACTTTTTCAATATCGACTTTGTTGGTCATAGATATACCTAAGAGTCGACCAAACAGATCTCGTTGCATTCTTAGCTCAATAATTTTGTTACCAAAAATTATTTTTTTCTTCTTTGGTGCACCAGCAAAATTAAGCACTTGATTTTTTTTATTGGCTTATCAAATATGTCCTGATCTTCAGCACATTCAGTAATAAACTGTTTCCTTAAATCTTCGCCATTTTTCTCAATGCTCAGCAAAAGGGGTTCGCTACATTTTGAGGTACAGGCTTGGCAGTTGAAATGTTATATCAATTGGTATCCTCGAGAATGGTTTGTCGGTTCTTTTTATTCCAAAATATCCATTCATGAAATCATTTTTTAGTCCAGGATGTGTTTCATCTACTTTATTTAAATTGTCTAAATCAGCGTTTCCCAACCTTTTATGGCCAAGGCACACTTGTCGCGGGGAAAAAAATCACGAGGCACACCACCATTAGAAAATGTTAAAAAATTAACTCTGTGCCTATACTGACTATAATAAAGTAATTATCTTGAATAGGAATCAAATAAGCACAAAGAAAGTATTTTATAATTACTTTATTATGAAATATTAAGTAAACAGAATAGTGAAAAATTATAAAATACTTTCAGTGCGAAACCTGGGCTTGTTTGGCTGAACACAAAGCTGATATTCTGGCTGGAATCGAAGAAAGACACACACGTAGCTCTTCGTCAACAGAGTTCTCAGTCTCTCTTTGTATTTGGTTTTCATAGCAATCATGCTTGAAAAGCTAATCTCACACAGATATGTAGTGGAAAAAGGGAGCAATGTCAAAATAGCTTTGTTTGCCAGAAGGGGAACTCCTTGGCAGTATCCAACCAAAAACTGTCCAAAGGTAGATCAGCAAATCTTAGCTTGCAACCACGATTTTGTCTCAGTTCAATTAGTTCCTCCTGCTCCTGTAAAGTCATTTCCTTTCCAACAACTGATGCTGAGCTATAAGGGTCCCTAACCCAGTCAAGGCATTCAGTGGAGACTGAAGAGAAATAAAATGACAACTTCTCCTCAAGAGTTTTTAAATGCTTAACTATTATCTCACACAGTGCAGCAGTGTGAACACCTTGCCATTGCATGGTGAGTGTGAACATTTCAAGATTGCCACTTTCCACGTGTTGATGCCAGAGTTGCACCTTTGAACGGAATCCATTTATTTTATCTGTACTTGTAAGCAGGTTTTCATTTCGGCCTTGCATTCGGGTGTTCAATTCATTCAGATGATGAAATATATCTGCCAGGTATGCCAGCCTTGCACACCACTCATCACTTGCAAGCTGCTTTGCGTAATCTGACCCCTCATTTGTCAGAAACACTTTAAGTTCCTCCCGCAGCTCATACACACAACCAAGACCTTGCAACGCGACAACCACCGGACCTCCGGATGAAACAGCAAGGTTTTATGCTTTGCTCCCATCTCCTCACACAAAGCTGCAAATATGCGACTTTTCATGGGTCGTGACTTTACAATGTTTACCATGCGCACAACATCATCCAACACATGAACTAAGGCTGATGGTAAAGTCTTAGCTACGAGGGCCTCGCGGTGTAAAAAACAATGCGTAATAATCACATCTGGATTTCTTTCCTTCACTCTGCTTACAAAGCCTTTGGTGCGCCCGACCATGGCTGCAGCTCCATCGGTGCAGACACTTGTGCAGTTTCCCACTTAAGTCCTCCTTGTTCAAGGTATTCTGATGTGACCCGAAAAATTTCTTCTCCTGTTGTTTTTTCTGGCAATACCTTGCAAAAAAAGAAGTTTTCTCTAATTGCATCACCATCAACAAAACGCACATTAGCTAAGAGTTGAGCATGTCCACTGATATCAGTAGACTCGTCAAGTTGCAATGCAAATTTCTCACTGATACGGATCTTTTCCAAAACCACACTTTCGATGTCTGCAGACATGTCATTAATACGTCTGGAAATTGTGTTGTTTGAGAGAGGGACTTTGGCTATTTCCTTTGCTGCTTCAGGTCCGAGCATCTCCTCTACAATAGCTTTGCAGGCAGGAAGTATTAATGTCTCTGCCACAGTGTGCGACTTTTTTGTCTTGGCTATAAGTTCAGCAACTTGATAGCTAGCTTTAAGAGCTCTTTCATTTACCTTTGTTGTTTTTCTCATAAAAGTTGTCTGTTTCTCCATGTTGTCACGCAGGCGAACAAAATAGTCCACATTCTTGTTTTGAAGCAAAGGGTGTTTCGTTTGGAGATGGCGTTTAAGTTTGCTTGGGACCATAGCACTGTTAGCTAGCTTTTCACCACACACCACGCACAGTGGAGTTGATTTGTGTTCATCTCCAGTGAAAGTAAATCCAACTGAAATATAGCTTTCGCTATATTGCCTTGCGCCAGAGAATTTACCCATCTTTGCTTTCTTTTGACCCCACTCATACTCGGGCTCTCATCTGGCTCCAGATTTTGTTCAGAGTCCAGTTCTTTCCTTTTCAAAAACTTGTCCATCACTGCAGTATCAGTGTATCTCTCCTCACAGCAGCCGTTGTCTCTCTGACACTGTGTGAGGCGTCTGCCTGCGTCTCATGGGGAGAGAGGCAGGGGAGGAGTTATAGCACTGCACAGCGCCGTGACCACCTATGACTTCGACGGGGGAGTGACGGGAGGAGTTATAGCGCTGCACAGCGCCGTGACACCCAGACCCGGCGGCACACCACGGTGCTTCAGACGGCACACTGGTGTGCCGCGGAACAGCGGTTGGGAACCGCTGGTCTAAATATTTAACACACCATCGAGTATAATTCGGTTGATTTACTGCGAAAAATAAATTGGTTATTTTTGGAATAACATATTTGAACATTTCAAAATCTCCCATGCGTATGCTTCTTGACAGGGTAATATAATAGTTTACGAGCTGGATGTAAATCAAATAGAATTGAGCCGTTTTGCCATGCTCACCTTGTCTTGTTTCTTCTACGAATTTTTGATATGCAGATAATACTCTCGATAATACATTATTAGGTAATTCTATTGTCATAGATGAATGAGAATCTATAACTTCCTGATAATGAAGGAGATCGTCCGTAACTTGTTCCTTCAGGAAATTGTATTCAGTATTGTCCATCTTCAAAAATTGATTAAAATGTAACATTTGCAAGCCAAGAGCCATCAACGCGTGCAGAAGTTTGCAACGATTAGAATGTTTACCTTCAATTATACCGTTCACTGATCCAGAAGCAATAATATTACTCTCAATCATCATATGAGATAGACCACACTCATTTATAAAAACTCCTATGGCTTTAAAGAAAGCCATCATTAAATGGAATGAACCAAGATGGATGAAAAGATTATTGAATTGTGGCTTTAATACTTTGATTGGATTTTATATGCTATTTTAGCTATCGCCAGGTCATAAGTAACTTGCACGTATATTTGATTACATTCCTTTCCAACAATTTGGGCCTGCTCCATTGTATGTTTAACTACCTCTACATTTGTTGGTGAAAAATTAATAGGTGTAAGATAAGATACTTTTTGTTTGGGACTAGTATCTTTAATCATTTTAGAATTAAAACCTGTCCACATTGGAGTGTGTCCACATGCAAGAAGTGTGAAAGTAAATATAACAGACCTATTGTTTCTATCAAAGGTAAGTTTGCAGGCAAAGTTGGTTCATTGTCCTCAGCTGGTGTTAAATTTTCTAACATTTGCAATCTATGACTAAACGACGGTAGTTCTGGAGTTTCCTCGTTAAAAGTCCGTCTTCTTTTTGTTGGTGGTAGCGGTATATCAAGATTTCCACTTATATTACTTGAATTTAATTCAATATTATAATCATCACTTACATTTTGGTAAATTATTCCTACGGTATCATGTAAAGTGTCCTTTCCAGTTAAAGTATCAACGTATCTATCAAAATTATCGAATGCTACACCTGTGCATAATGACGGACTCTGAATGATGTCAGGAGGGCAAATTTGAGAACGGTTTACAGATGAGATCGTAGCTTCAGTTTCCAGTTCTTCCAGCGTATTGTAGTTACAACAATGTCCAAGTCAATTTAAAATATTAATTATTTTTCGACTACTTGCAAGACTTTTCACGGTCATACCAGAGTTATGTGCTTTGATGGCTTAACAATACCATTACTTACACAATAAATAGCATCAGAAGCCAATGAGTTGCTTAATCTATGACAATTGACTCCATCTCTGAGACGAATATCTTTACCTCCAATTAATGCTTTGAAAAAGCGATCTAGTTTTTCTGGAATGGTACACTCACCATTAATCAAATCTTCCATCTTCATTACGGCAGGTAATGTTGTTTTATCAATTTTTAAAATAGTACTTCGTAGAATGTGAGCGCAACTTTATCAATAAGATCATCCTCTTCAAGTGTTGTCAGATCTTCTTGTTCCAATAGGTTACTATTTTTATGCATAATAACTTTTCTTTTCTTTTCCATTACAATCTTAATTTGCTTGAATTGTTTTACTATTTTTTTTTTCAAGATGATGATTTGTCATTAAACTTACATCTGCTTGCGGTTGATGTATTAACTCTTCTTGTAATTCGCTATTATATATGTCACAAAGGGAAGCTAATAACAAATAATTTCTTTTTTTAACTACATCTTCTTCAATAATTGACACAATTTTATCAAAAATATTCTTATGAATATCTCGTACACTATGCCAGGAAGTGCATGCAGTATCAGCAGTAATTTTTTGTAGTCATTGGAATATCCCACTTCACATGAATGGTGATAAAAAATTGGAGCATTTGAGTTTTTTAGATTATTAATTGCTTGTAATAACTCTTGATTTTGGAATTTTGTAACCCATTCTGTTATTTTGTCATATACTTTGGCATCATTGGAAGAATGTAAACTTTGTTGTTTACCTTTAATTTGCTTTCGATCTTTTCCACAGAAAAAGCAAATTCTTTTGTTATCAACACTTATGTTTCTTGATTCGCTATCTTCACTCACACTCACATCAATTAGAGCAATTGGTAACAGCGCAGTAGAATTTGATGTGCTAGGAATGTCTTCTGCTAAACTTGAGCTCCCATAATCAAATACGACTGTTTCACTCACACCTACTCGAGAATTTGGCAATAACATTGTAGAACTAGAAGCACTAGGAAGGTCTGTAATTGATAAATTGGAAGTTTCAACGCTATGAAACACTGTCGCACGTTCAGCCACTGGAGTATCTGGCAATAACGGCATAGAACTCGATGAAATAGGAAGATTTGTTAATGAAATAGAATTATTGTCACATATATTACGATATTTAGCCATTAAGGCTGTAAAAGAACTGTAACATCGTCTGTGATATCCATCAGTAGAATTAATTTCCCCCGGTAACTTAATGTTGTTATATTTTAAGTTAAAATTAACACGTACACATAAAACTTCTTTACATTTTTCAACTTTTCTTCTACAAAAGTTATTATTTTTTCATTTTGGCCATTGCAAAACACATTTCATTTTATTAGCCATTATGATGCTCTCACGAAGATTAAAATAATCACACAGTTAGACTATATACCTATTCCAGATTTGGTGACTAATTCCATATAGCATTTCCAGATTTGGCAACTAAATCCAGATCCCATTTCTAGATTTGGCGACGAAAATATTAATTTACAAACCTATAAAAGCGAAATCGTTGCGTCGGAGATATCTTACCATAATATAAAAAATTGTCTAGTTTCTCTGAAAATGGAAATTAAAAAAAAAAAGACACGTGCATGAGAAAAAAATATTTATGTTCTAACCCAGCGTTTCTGAATCTGTGGAGTGTGCCTATTGGGGGGGGCATCATAACCCTACGTGGGAGGCGCGAGCACATCGAAAAGTCCAAAATAAAATATTTAAAATAATTACTAATTTAAAGAAGCAGGTGTTATGAGAAAGCAGCTGCTCCTAGCGCTAAGCTAAAAATTTTATTGTGTTTTAATCACACTTGAAACTCTTTAAACACGTTTTTCTCAAAACTGTGTCTTTCAAACTTTCCTCCGTCATATCTCAAGAACGGTTTGACCGAAAAACTTCAAATCTATAGGTAGACTTAGCACATATATAGGTACAAAATGGACTACGATCATTTCAAAATTCAATATATTTCTATTTTTTAAAATAAAAACATAACAAAACCCCATGAAATTCGAAACTTTTTCTTCAGAGTTCTACCAAAAATCCAAGTTTTGATATTTTCAATTGAGTATAGTCCATTCTGTGCATTTAAGCTAATAGATTAAAACGCCGTTAGTTTTTTGTATTTAAAATAAGTCAATCAGAGCCGGAATCGTGGAGGAAGTGAGTGTTCATTTTTTCGAGGAGGGTGTGTTCAGAGTGCTGTAACTCACGTTCTAATGCATATTTTTAGCTAAACATGTATATACATATTCTTAAAATACATATAAACAAATGATGAAAAATTTAAAGTTCTATCTTTTTACTGGTCGTCAAAAAAAAAAAAATATTCTTTAAGAATGTTTAAAAAACAGGACGTCACATGGGTAACCCCCTTGATCAACGATTTATTATTATTTAAATAATTTAAATACTAATTTTTTATTATATTCATCATCAAAGACATAAAAATAAAGTTTTTCGAATACTTTAAATAGTGTAAATTAATCCTGTCTGTCTTCCGCCTACCTACTTTGTCATTGTCTCTCTCATAACACCGCGGTATACTACACCAATAAATCGGCCTGGCTATTAAGAACGCAACCGAATTAATGTCTGGCAAATTAAATTTGTACTTATTTATGTGTAAATAAAGTAATGTTAAAGTTACAGACATTCTAAAATGGTTTGAAATTAATTTTTTTTTTTAATAAATTTGGCATCTGGCACATTATTTTCAACACGAAAAATGTCTGGCATTAATAAATTCATGTTGTTAATAACATTTTAAATTTAGTGAAAAAGAAAGATTTCTTTCTAAAATAATTTAAAAAATCAATATTTTTTCCTGTAAATATATGATGCGCATTAATAAACGCAACGTTTACTGGCAGCCAGATAGCCCGCACGCTGTTCGGAAGGACGTAGAGAAAGATATATTAAAGAATCAGCTTTTCTAAAATTCTCTCTCGAAAACGTTGCTAGCTCTTAGACTAAAAGAAAAACATTTTGAAATGTTCCGAGAAACTTAATCCCCTTAAGAACTGAAAGCACATGTTTGAAAAGACAAAAAACTGCAAACATTGCAAGGAAAAGTGTACTTATTCTTATTTTTCTCGTTTCGATTCCAGGAGGCAGTTAAAGTTACACTATCGAAAGAAAAGTCGTCACTCTAATAAGGTACTCAAAAAGGATTTATTTTTCCGTTATTATCTCCCCCCCCCTTTTTTTGCTTTAAGTATTAGCAAAATCTAAGCATTTAAAAAAATTATTGGAGGATGTAGGATGCATTTAGGAAGTAAAAGGCAACAATAATACATTTCTTGGGATAATATAGCTCAGTAATATATATATATATATATATATATTATATGTATATATATATATATATATTATATGTATATATATATATATATATTATATATATATATATTACAAAAATATACAAAAAATACTTATATACCTAAGATAACTATTTCCTCTATTGTCAAAAAATAGGAGATACGGCCAGCTAAAATTCTTTCGAAAATTTTTGAAAAGACTGAAGTAAGAGCTATTGGTCTGTAAGAAGAGAATATCGATTTATCTCTACAGGGCTTTGGGATAGGGAGGATTAAGGAATGTCTCCAAGAATCAGGAACTGTTGCACTGTCAAATAGGTGCTGAAAATATTTAAAAATCGTAGTCCTTTCACTATTATTCAGATTTTTGAAAAATGATGCTGGGATTAGGTCTGAACCTGGAGTTGTGCTTCTGAAAAAATGGATGGCTCTATTTAGTTCTGAGATATGGAACGGTTTATTGAGAAGATTATTTTCCATGCTGTGAAAATCCAAAGGCAGTGGCTCGTGAGAAGTTGCATTGGATGCAAAAAAAACTTGCAAATATATTAGCTTGAATTAGAGGCTGTGTGATAAATCTGTTATTGGCTTTAAGAATATTTAAACTTGAATCTGGATTTTTATGGGTAGAAAATTTTTTGAGAATATTGAAAAACATTTTAGGATTAGATACGTTCTTACAGGTAGAATCCCAATAAAGTCTTTTGGCAGTTTTAATGTTAAATCTAAGTTTGCTTGAGTATTGTTTGTATTTATCCCATAATTGTGGAGAGGTTTCGTGAATAGCTCTTTTATTGTAATACTTTTTGAGTTTGTAAAGATTATTATTTTTGCCATTCCACCAAGGTGGGAAAGATCTGTTGGAAACCTTGATTTCTTTAGCGTATTTCTTTATGATTGTAGAGATTTTATCAGTAAGGCTTGTGTTTTCTTCTGCATTACTTATTATAGAAGACGTTTCTTTCGGGACCATCTGCCAATCTGTTTTTTTTTTTTAAAATTCGTTTACGAGGATTTAGATGCGAGAATTCTGTGATTACCGGGAAATGATCGCTTTCAAAGAAGCTATCAAGAACGTAACAGTAAGTATTGCCTAAGAGAGAAGAAGAGCAGGGAGTGAGATCTATAAACGAAGCTTTATTTGCTGAAGTTCTGTATGTGGGAGAGGTTGTATTAAGAATAACAAAATTAGAATCAGTCAACCAATCAACGAAATTCTTGCTGTATTTTGAGATACGCTCGGATCCCCACATTGGATGATGAAGATTGAAATCTCCAAATAAAAAAACCGGGTCTGTCAGAGATTCTAAAAAGGTTTTAATTAATAAAATGTTGAAACCCCTTTAGGAGAGTAAACATTAATTAGATAGCATGGAAAAGAATCGATATTAATTTTTATAATCAAGATTTCTACATCTTTGTCTTGGTCCCTAATTTAAATGGGATTTGTCGAACTGAAAAATACGTTGGAACTGCAATAATTAAACCACCTCCTGGTCTATCTTGTCTATCTATTCTGAAAATACTCTTTCCAGGGAAATTAAGTATATCGTCACTCTGTAAAAATGTTTCCTGGAAGATCCCCCCGTCAGCAAAAGAAAAGGGAGGGATTTTCAACCAAATTGATTTATTTTTAATGCCTGTACAATTCCATTGCAGAAAAACAACCATTAAAAAAAGGGGGGGGGGATCATATAACTTTGTCCTCCCCTTGAGGATATAAAAAGAAAGGCATAGTTTTTTTTAGTTATAAGGCTATTTACAATAAATACATAAAGGTTTATTTTTTCCTGTTTTTATCCCATTTCTATGTTCATGGGAAGATCTATATATTTTATTAGATTCCCCAAATATTGATTCGATCGAGCTTTTTAAAGCGGAGATTGTTTTCTTTTTCCTAATCGGAGATTTGCTGGTTCTTTCGCTTGATAATAGACTACTAAATTGTGTAAACATTACCTCCATTGTTTTTCAAAGTGTTGAATGATGGAAAGGGTTTGCTTCTCTAAAATTTCTTGGAAGGTTTTAAGCATGCCTTCCAGTCTCTTTTCTAATGATTCCTGGACATTTGGTCCAGGTGGTGAACCCTTCACTATGCTAGAGTAGCTGTCAGTGTTAACTTGAAATCTCCTTCTTGCTTCCCCCAAGGTTATGTGATGATTGGCCTTAAATTCTTATATTTTCTTTTCTTTAATGTGTTATGCAGAGCAGCTTTGTGAATTAGCTGGGTGGAGTGCTTTACAGTTTATACAATTAACAGGTGTGACGGCGCTATCCGCGAGAATTCATCACTAATCCTCTTGGGAAACTTTAGGGTCAGCATTTTTACTATTTCACAGCCTCTTCGGGAAAAACACGAGGTAGTTAAATGCTAATTAGTTCGACTATATAAAGTCTAGATTTCGTAAATGTATAGAGAGAAGGAGTTGCCCAGCTGCATGTAAGTATCGTCGATGAATTACTTCACGACTTAGCGCACGTTTGATAAACAAATTATAAAAGTAAATGGTTAGATTTTGATAATCAAAGATACAGATTCAGTACCGACCTGAGGTTAGCAAGAGTTCGTCTCCTTGTCCATTCTAATAGCTGAGATTACTTAGACGGGAATATTAGATTTGAATATTAGATTTGAATATTAGATTTGAATATTAGATTTGAGTATTAGATTTGAGTATTAGAATTAAGTATTAGGATTAATTGAAGTGTTAGGTAATCACTCCTTGGTTTCCACTTATAAATTGAACTTGTGCTTGTTATTTGTGTTTGTCTGTCTTAAATAAATATTTGTTGCTATGGCTTTTGTTGGTGATGATATGTTTCCTCCTACACTTAGAGACGCGTCGGGTGGTTTAAGCGGGGTCCGAAATAGGACCGAGACACGACAATGGCACCCAACTGGTTTGTCCTCAAGACATATCTCCCTTAACCCCGAGATGGGAGTCGGATCCAATTTTAGGCTCTTGCCTGATATTTGTTTCTCTGGAGTAGAGAACGTAACCGAATTTTTGGAATATATTGACAGTAATGTTAAGTTTTACGAGGTACCTAACAATTTGGCATGTGCTTATCTTAAAGGGCGTCTTAGAGGACGAGTGTTAGACTGGTACAATGTATTCGGGTGTTTGATAGTGAAAGGGAATGCTACGGATTTCACGCAATTAAAAGAGGCTTTGACAGTAAATTTCCCAGTGGTTAGGAATAAGACTGAATTGGAAGTCAGGTTCTATTCGTCGTATCAGGGTCACGGTCAGGCTCCTTCTGATTTCATATATGACCTACTCAAATACACAAAAGGTTGGGACTAAATATGTCGGAAAATAATTTAATCGAGCACATTATTTCCCGTTTGGAACCACAATTGATGGAATACATAGAGATTAGAAATCCAACCACTCAATTGCAGTTACTTCAGATAATATCGAAGTACGAGGACAGATATCTGAGGAGACACAATCCGGGTTCGAGTAATAATAATAGTGAGAGACGAGCTTATGATGTGAGTAGGAGGTCTAACGAAGGTCGTACAAATAGAAATTGGAGAGATACTGGGATAGTCGAACGTCAAAATGATAGGAGACAGGGTTATAGAACTTCCTATGTGACGAGACCTCAGAGAAACCATGATATTTAAGGATTCGAGTACAGGAACCGTATTGATAGGAATGATCGCGGATTCGAGAATCGTGGTAGACGAGATCAATATAGAGAGAAATAGGGGTCCGAGTGATAATTTTGAACGGGGGTCGAATAATCGTTGGAAAAGGGGTAGTCATAAAAATTTAAACTTTTTAAGCGTTCAAAATCAAGATAGATCGCATGTTGATGAGAAACCTCCTATAAAGGTTTCTGCTATAAGGATGTCCCCTGTAGAACTCCCGTATGTACCAATTTTAGTGAATGATATCTTCACTAAGGCATTATGGGATACTGGGGCCGAGAAGTCGTTCATCTCTGAAGAAACGTATAGGACATATTTTTCGTATAAGCCAATAAAAAAATCAAATGCAAAAGTTATAACGGCCCAGGGCGCCTGTTGCAACAACGTAGGGACGATAGAATTAGAAATACGAATTAGAGAATTCACGAAAAAATGGGATTTTCATATATTAGCGGATCTCGAATATCCATGCATTTTAGTTATCGATTTTATACGAAACTCGAATATCACCATGAATTTTGAGGAAAAGTCTTTAGCGATTCCGGATTCTCAAATCGAAGAAATAAAAATCGTTGAGGAGAATGTAGAAATTGATCTTTCGAATACAAATGTTGTAGCAGATGTGTTGTCGCGGAACCCGGTAGGAAGTTTTGAGGACAGCAATATAACTTGTGCAGTAATTAGAGATTTGGTACTTTCGTCAAGGGAGAAATTGATAGCTGAACAAAGGCAGGACCCCGAGCTTGGTCATATTTATCGTTACCTACAAAACCCCGATGCTAGTACAGTAAATGCGGGGGTCTGTGGGAACTGGTCTCAAGATTTCAAAATCATCGATGGATTGTTATTTTATGCGAAGTACGCATCCTCTCTCGGAGAAATTAGAGTATATATTCCAAAGTCAATGCGAGGTGCGATAATGCACGAATTTCATGATAAGCCTATGGCTGGACACCTCGGAATGAGGAAAACATATTTACGCGCGAAGGATGCTTGTTATTTCCCTAACATGCGTAGGGCGATATATGATTATGTTTTGACATGTGATACGTGCCAGAAAAATAACTATAAGAACGCGTTACCGGCCGGTCATTTAATACCGATTGTAACTAATTATCCGAACGAAATAGTTTCATTAGATTTGTTAGGCCCGTACCCAGCATCGAAACCTCAAAGATATAGATATATTTGTATAATAACGGATCATTTTACGAAGTGGTTGGAAATAATACCCTCAGAAAGGCGTCCTCAAAAATAATCGCCAATACCCTGTTCGAAAATTATATTTCGCGATATGGAGCCCCAATTAAATTAATCAGCGACCCCCAATTTGTATCCGAAGTTTTTGAACATTTAAGTGATAGATTAGATATAAAGCATGTCAAAACAGTGGTGTATCGACTTCAATCAAATCGAACGGAAGGAGTTAATCGCGATTTATTACAAATGATTGCTTCTTTTGTAAATCATAATCATGAATCCTGGGACAGGTTTCTAAATGAATTCGCATATGCATTAAGAACGGCAGTTCACGAAACCACGGGAAAGACCCCAGCAGAATTATTTTTGGGCAGGAAACTTATTACCCCGTTTCAAAAACTAGTGATGGTGACGGATGGTACAGAATTTGTGGTTGGGAATATTGAAAAGATGTTTGAGGAAGCTAGGCAGAATACGATGAAAAAGCAAGAAAAGTGGGCGAAGTATTGCAATAAGAGGAGACGCGAAATTAACATTAAGGTCGATGATTTAGTGTTGGTTGAAACTCATCCTATAAGATCTGCCAGTAAAAAGGTGGTAGCAGAATTCTGTCCCAAATTCGAAGGTCCTTATAGAGTCGTAAGTGTTAAAACAATTATGTTGTAATTTGGAAGGCAGGTAGAAGAACTACAGTTAATATAGAACAAGTGCAAATTTACCATCAGAGAAAAAGTGATGAAGGTGTAGTGGAGGTAGATTGTTCAGTTAGCAGAGGATCCGAGTATCAGTCGAGTAGCATTGAAGATAGTCGATATGGGTTAGATAGGTCACAGGGCTTTAGGAGTAATGAGTTGGATGGAAGACAGATACAGGACAGAAAAGAGACAAGTGTAGGGAATAAAAGTAATCAGAGAGGGACAAAGGGGAGCGAACACGAGCTGACCAAAAGGTGGTGTAAGCGTGCGATCCCAGAATCACTGTCGGAGGGAACGCACCAGAAAAGAAGAAAGAACCAAGGCATAAGGAGGTGGAAAAGAGCAACGCCTGAGTCACTGTCAGATGGGCCGAGGAGGAAAAGAAAGCCATACATAGAGAGATCAACAAGCGAAGGCTCCCGTCTTCCATCGCGCCGACTGAACAGGTAGGAAAAAAAAACGAATAGAAGATCATCACGGTAGACAAGTTCCAGAAGGAGATCGTCAGCAGCCAGAGGAAGAAAGGCTACTTCAGCCAAGATGGAGACAACAGAGAAGGTCCACCCCACGCAATTCCAGAGACGGAAGAGAAGTTCATGGGAAAGCCAGGTCAAGATCGCCAGTAGAAACATTGCCAGACCAGGAAGGATCAATCTGATCTAGAAGAGATCAAGCAGGGCGAGCTCATCACTATAATCTATGGAGGCGCCGACAGTACAGACCAGGTAGCCAGGAGTCAGAGGAGAGTCTACGAAGCAGAAGGTCTACATTGTTGGAGGTGCAGATTGGAGACACCAGAGAAAGAAGAGGAACAAGATATTAGCCAGGTTGTATTGTTTCATTTATATTTTTACTGGCAGGCAGTCAGGTGAATTTTTGCAAGAAGCAAGTCTTGTTTTGTTAAAGATGACTAAATGCAAAAGTCACACTACGTTGAGTGAAAAATGAACTTTTGTATACCTAAATATATTCTAAATTGTGGAAAGCATATGTATGTTTACATTTGTTTCGTACATGAGAAGACTTGGCTAAGGGCGCGAGAATTCCTTCTATTGTTTGTTTATATTGAATGTTTTGAAAATTGTATATAATTGTGTATGTATTGGCATATTGATGTGTATATTAGTATATATCTGGTTTTTGGGCGTGGCATAGATAAGAAATTAACCATAACACTAATAGCGCTGCGCGATTGGAATGGGAGTTTTTCTTAAACCAGATGAAATTTGTAAAGTAATTGATAACTTAAATATGTGTGAATTCAATGTTGTTTGTATATGTATACAGTGTTCAAAGAATATTGTTGAACGTCCACTGATCCAGTTCTCATTTCAGGGTGGCTGACCCTGATGTTTTGAAGATGTGTTGAAGATAAAGATATGTAAACCCAAGATATGTTTAAAATATTTCAGTTTTACGGGTTGTGTACGGCCGGGTTTTTCCCTCCAGTGGGAGGTTTTCCCTTGGTCCTCGTCTAAATGGGGTACACCTTATATAATGAGTGTAAAAGAAAAACGTGGGAGTGAAGACATTTATTGAGTTAGTAGTTTTGAGTGTTTTTTTAGCGTATTGTTATGTAAAAGTTAATGCTAAACTCAAGTTTAAGATGTCTAGTTAGTTTAAGTCTTAAAATTTTCAACGTAATTTATATCGGGCCATTAAGACCCTTTTATAAATCCCGTTTTTTTCTTGGAGGGGGCTGTGACGGGGCTATTCGTGAGATTTCCAAACTAATCCTCTTGGGAAACTTTGGGGCTAGCATTTATACTAGTTCACAGCCTTTTCAGGAAAAACACGAGTTAGATATATGTTAATTAGTTCGACTATATAAAGTCTATATATATATATAGGTTTTGTAGATGTATGAGGAGAAGGAGCCGCTAAGCTGTTACGTAAGTTGAATATCGGAGATTTACTTCACGAACTTAGGGCGCGTTTAAAAGGTGTAAATTGTTAGGTTGAAGATTTATGACAACAGATTCAGTACCGGCCTGAGGTTAGTTAGTGATCGTTCTCCTTGTCCATTTCTGGTAGTCAGGTTTAATTAGAATTGAGTATTATGATTAATCGACGTTTTAGGAATCACTCCTAGGTTTCTTCTTATAGTCGAACTTTTGATTGTTTGTCAGTACTTGAACAAATATATTTGTTATTATGGCGTTTGTTGGTGATGCTATGTTTCCTCTCACACTTAGAGACGCGCCGGAAGGAGTGAGCGGGGTCCCAAGTAGGACCCCGCCACCACAACATTAATTTCTAAATTTATACTAGCATAGCATTTTTTTTATCTTAATCTACAAATAATGTTTAGTATAATTTTAATTGTAGTATCTAGAAAATTACTCTTCTATATTTTTTTATTTACATATTGAGGCTACTTTTCGTTCAAAGAAGTATTTTTTAGTGATTTCAAGATGTTGAGTATATGTAAAGATGTAAAAGAAAAAAAGAAAATTAATATTATATACATATAATATTTAAAAGAGACTCTCTCTCTCTCTATATATATATGTATAAAATATATAAATGCTCTTTTCCTGAAATATAAAAACTAAATTTTAATTTATGTGACGATATAAAGATGAGTATATCCACATACATTTTCTATGGGGCTGAGGTCAGGACTAACGTTGGCCAGTTGAAAACCAATGCCCTTTTTTGATTTAAGCCATTGCAATGTCAATTTGGTATTGAAGATTCGATTCACTGTTGTTTTAAAAATTTCAAACCCTTCCGTCTAAAATTTAACCAGTAGGAAGCAAATGATTATCAAGTATATCTTGAAATATTTCAGGTTTGTAGCGGCTGTTGACGAATGCTAGGAACCTTTGACTGTTACAAGAAATTCCCCCTTTACCAGCATACCCCCCTCCATTATCTGCTAGATATACTCCTTTATTCTTTTTGAAGATTGTGCCAGTTGTTTGTAGACCCATCAAGACTGTTTTTATATATTTATAGTTTCCCTTTTTCATCGCTAAACCACTTAACATCGGATGATGCACTGTTTTAGCCACTCTAATAGTGCTTTTTTTTTATGCTGTTATTCCAAAATGGGTATCGATGGGTAACATGTCATTTACTGGTGCTCCGATTCTTAAATTCTTTTGTGAAAAGTTTTTCTATGTTTTTATTCTCCATATGTGTATTTTTAATTAGAGATAGATAGGAAATGTACTGGGGATAGGATTCCCGCAGCGAATTTTCTATAACTGTATCTTTCAACCGCTTTAGATTGGTGGTATATTCCGTATCTTGCATCATCAGCACAATACCTGAATAACTTTCTTAAGTTACCCAGAATTCGTTTGTATAGAGCGCAAAAGCCCATTCTTGTCTTGCTGTTTCTTGCTCAACATAAAGAAGCTCAATCATTGAACAAGACAGTTAAAGATTTATTTTGCATATTCTCCTTGATTGAGAAGACATATTCACTTTGTAGTAACAGTGTCATTCCTATTTTATACATTGATCCGAAATTAATTGATGTTTAGTCTCATCCTTTGGACCAAAATAGCTAAAAAGCAATCTTGCGTAGGAGTTGTAAGTCATGGACGTCCTGAAAAATGTCTTTCAGGAAATGAGATTTCAGATTCAGATTTAAATGTCAAATTCAAAAAGTCTTTGAAATTTTAAGGCACAACACACACATTAAGAGTCACAATAAGATTTTGGGTAGCATTATTTGTAAAGACTTCGTTTCCATCCATTTGCTTGCGTGCCATTTTAACACTAGATTTACGGACTGAGCCAATTTGACTAGTTAAAAACTTGATTACTATTATATATATAAACCTTTAATATTATTTTTTAAAAACATGCGTTGGTTTTTAGTGAAGTAATCAAATATTTGTAAATGTTGTTTCCTCTTCCCCGCAGACCGCTTCGTTTCACATTATCGAATGGGGGTATACCCATTTTTACGGTTGTGAGCCAATTTGACTCATAGAATGATTTAACAGTTAATCGCATAGCGCATGAAATTTATTGCTCATATAAGGCCTGGGCAACAATTAAGTTGCACGTGATTTGTTTCTCTTCTCATTTAGCACTCCTTACATGCAATATTTGTGTGTGAGAGCCATCGTCACTTTTTTTCGCTACTCTCTGCATTATTACCCACTTCTGTTATCATTTAGGTTTATACATCGTGTGTGAGCAGTGCATTTTGAGTGAAATAATATATAATTTATAATTTTATGAAATTCATTTTTTACAACAAAAATTTGATCCACAAACGTAATTTGGTAATTTATTCGTAAAAGGTATTACAATTGATATTTATTTTATCTGGTTCCATAGGGTTGCCATTATGGGAAAAAATCAGAAATATTTTCTTTTATTGAAAAAACTAATCAAAATACAAAAAGAGCAATCAAATAATGAATCGGATGCAATTAGTTTTGACCAATGTGATTACGAAATTGAATCAGGGAGTAAGTCAGTAAAATTGAATTTTCAAGCAGTGAAAATGAAGATGCCACGATACATCATCCGATAAAGAAATTTTAGCCGACAAAGCAGCTAATGGGACTTTTTGGGAAACATTGAATGAAATGAGACCACTCAAGCAAGTATTTCAAGAAAAGATTTTATTTTCCAATTGGTTGAAAAGCTAAGAAGTAAATATAGAGAAGAAGTCGAGAGCACTTCCATTCAAATGACCAAAATTCCTACTACTGATACACGGAAGAATAGTTAAATTCAAGAATCAAGCAATAGAAATAGATGTGGAAACCTTTGTGCTAAATGTAATAGAAATTCTTTTGGGGAAATGTATTTCAAAAACAGAATTAATGTGTAAAAAATGTTTTAAATGAATTTTTTCTAATAGTAAATCTTTCAATTAAATTGATTTGAAACTAATTTCTTTGCAAAAAGCTTTCCATTTCTGATATGAGTCATATTGGCTCATTTAAAAATACACAGTAAAAATGGGTTTATAACCAACATCCGTAAATGTAGTGTTAACGAATCAGATAAGCGACATGGCCTAGAAATAGGTAGGAGCGAACTAAAAAAATTTCATATAAACTACATAAGTGGAATAAATTCCTCCGACAGCTATCGAGCGGCCGCGGTGGCCGAGTGGTCTAGGCATCGGATCATGGCTAGCGTGTCATGAGTTTGATCCCAGTACCACTAAAGACCCGCCGTGTAGGGGCGCGATGCACGTTAAATCTGTGGAGAGCTCAAACGTCCTTCCTAGGAGAGGGGGTGCCAGCTCAGGTGTCGTCTGCGTCACTTGTCCATGGTTCAAAATTACACGGACCTTCGCCAAAAGTCCTCGTGTTGCTAATCAGTGCGACGTTAATATTCTCTCATTCACTCACCCGACAGCTATACAAATATTTAAAAGAGTTTTCATGGGTATAATTCTTTCGCAAAGATTTATTGAAGTTACTCTTACTAGCTGACATATAAACCACATTTTTGATTTAAAACTTTTAATGGGAACCATCAACTTGGTTTTGGAGGCCAGTATATATATTATATATATATATATATATATATATATATATAGCAGTAAATAATTAAAAAGAAGACTATATATATATATATATATATATATATATATATATATATATAAAGGAATTTGTAAGGCATTACTTTGTTTCTGAATTAAATATATTATTTTCTGTTTTAGGAAAATGTGGTAAATATCCCGGCACTACTCGCGCAAGGTATGCCAAACTCATCGACTAACTTTTTTCAACGCTCCTTCTAAACCTTTTTTGGAAAATGGATAGTTTTTCGTGTAGCTGACATTAAGGTCATATTATTTGAGGGGCCTTAGCTTGTAGGTGAATTCTAATTATTTATATTTTTGGATATCACCTCTTTGGGTATGTCATACCCTGCGCGTGAATCACTGTTACATTTCTGAATGCATGGACACGTTTTAAATCTACCTTATTCTATGGCGTATTATTGTAGTTATGATGAAGAAATATGATATTTAAGTAATTTAATAAATACAGTATTTAATAGATATAGTACAACACAGTATTTTCCCTGAATGAAGAAATTTTCTTCGCGGTTATGATGAGGAAACAGCAAATGAAGAGTATAACATTAAGTATGATACCTCCACTGAAATCGATCCAGATTTAGAAAAGGGAGACTGTTGAAAATAAATGTTTTATACACAAAAACATTTGAGAAAAATGTTATTTTAAAGGAGATAACTGGTAGGCATCTTATCCACTTTCAGATGAACTTTTGAAAAAGAAACTATTCCTGGAACAAAATAAGAGAAAATAAAAAAGAAATTCCAAAATTTTTAAATTTAAAGAGTAAAGAAGTTTACTCCTATATGTTTAGTTTGAAAAAGATTTAAAAAAAAGTTAAGATCCCGTGAAAACATCGCCCTCACTCAGAAAAACTAAACTAAATAGAACAGAAAAACTAAATTTACATGTGAAAAATGTAATAAACGTTGTACTTTGTACTTTTCTTCCTTTTTAACCTTTGTATACA
Source organism: Trichonephila clavata (assembly GCA_019973975.1). Classification (NCBI taxonomy): domain Eukaryota; kingdom Metazoa; phylum Arthropoda; class Arachnida; order Araneae; family Nephilidae; genus Trichonephila; species Trichonephila clavata. Next base: position 14,549 of record BMAO01023240.1, on the reverse strand, counting down.
AATTTTACGGTAAAAACTCTTGGATATGACACACCCTGCGCGAGAACTTTAGGTCTTTTTTTTTACGGGAGTGATGCCGGGATATCAATTAGAAAAAAGCAAGTTATCCCCTTGTTATTAAATATATCGTTGATATAATTGTAAAATACTCGCAGCGTTGGAAAAATTGAGCACGCACAGTATATGTTGCGCGAGAATAATTCATGGAATTTTCGTTCTGTTGAAACTGAATTAAAAAAAATTAGACCATATTTAAGTTTATTGAAAGATGTTGCATTACTTATAATTGTGTAAAAACAGGTGTTTTGAAACTTTCAGACATTGTATTTAATATAAATTTCTAGGTTGTTATTGCATTCAAGAATCATGTTTAGTTTCGTAAAATATTTTAATTCTGGAAAAAATTGTAAATTTCTGTAATATTCTTGTGCAGAAAAGAGAATTTTTCTTAAAAATGTTCATGTGGAACATTTCAAGTAATTTAAAATAAACTGTTTAGACGTAATTAAAACTTAAATATCACTATTGGAATAATATTCATAAGTATTTTTATCAGATAAAATATGCTTTATAAGCCCAAGTCATTTAAATTCACATTTCGAATAAGGTAAATTTTTCAACTTGTGTCCAATATGTATATTCAGATTCATAACTAAAATAAATTAAATAACTCATTTATTTAACTTAATATTATAAATGCAATGTATTTACATTTCTAAGAAATATTTTACTATGGATAAGCAAGGATAAAGAATTTAGAATCTAATTATATGTAAAAAAACTACGATATTCTAGGGAGTTTTCACCAATGTGTCAGATTTTCGAATCATGTCACATCAGACTCTATAAATTTTTGTTTCATTTCTGAAGATAAATTTCTTTCCTACTTTCAGAAAAGCGTTATCTATTCCTGCGTAATGAGTCTTTGTGCTTGAAATATCCAGAAACATATTTAATTATACTTTCCAAATTTTATCTATTAAAACAATTTTTAATACAAGAAACAACAGCTTATGATTTAGTAATAAACTTATGTATTTTACTAGATTTTTTCCCTTAAATTAATTATATTACCCTTTTTTTATTTTATTGCCATAAATGAGTTTTAGTTTTATTAAATTTCTAAAAATATTTAATTCAACTAAATTTTAATTGTTCTATTGAGAAGGCATTACTAAATAGTATGAAACAATTTTCGTTATAGGAATCGTAACATTCTCTATTTGTCACTTAAGGCAATAATTATTTTACAAGTGATATCGAATTACTCTTTTGAAGAGAGATAATAAAGCGTCCACACAGTCTCAAAAAAAGTATGAAAAAGAATCAAATTTCCTTTCGAACTACCTCGATTCATTCCTAACAGGCATTTGAAGAGGAACTAAAAGTTCGTTTCGGGTCTTTTTCAGTCAGTTGTGGTTTTAAAAAGCACTCCATGAGAAAATAGAGCTACTTAACTCCATGTTATTTCTTTCTGTTTCTTGAAGATATCTTTAGAAAGAAAGGAAGGCGTCGGATTTACTTTTCTCATTGTCTTCAGTGCTTACATTTCGTTGGTAACCATTTATGTATTGGTCTGTTTCTATGCTTGGAAATCTATTGTATGTTTTCGGGTTCTAAAATCTCCAGAATCTGGATTTCATTTTCATGCTCCATGAACATGTTTTTTGTTGAAAAACTTACTACTCCTCAAATTTAATGATTAAGGTTTTTGTTTTAGCTGAAATACAAAGTTACTTTGAAAAGCTTTCTTAGAAGTTTTTTCATCTCCCTTGATTCCTTATGTGAGTTTAAAGTTGTATTTTTATCTAGGTGATCGAGATGTACAGTTCTGAAGATGTTTCGATTTTATTACTTAATTGTATCAATTGAAATGAATTTCTTGTTTATGTAGTCAAAAATTAATTTGAAACGTAGAGGTGTGCAATGAATTATAATTATAATGAACTTTTGAAATTATTTTTTTTAACTTCCTGCTTGAAAGACACAAATCATGAAACTCAAAATCAGGAAAATATAATACAGAAGTAAAGAGTTAGAAACGCGCGAGGGAAAAATAATATTAAAAGTATCAGGGGAAAATTTAAGTTTTCATTCCTAAATTCAATAAAAAATTACGAAGAAAAAGATCTCAAAACAAACAATTGGTTCCTTGTTTCTGGAGACAAGGTATTTCTATTCAAAGTATAGCGTAATGAAAAATGAGATTAAAAAAAGAACAATATCCTAAAAAGTCTTAAAAAATATCTTGCAGTTTGCTTTCATGCATTGTCCTTGCTTTCTATTCAGAGATGAATGGCATAAGAGATGAATCTAAGAAAAGTACAGTAACGGTAATACAAGCGAAATATGTTTTTTAAAAAAACTACTGCAAATATTGAAAGAGCTCAATACTATTTTTGACTTCACTGGTATTAATCGGTATATATGCATGTATATGCATATGTAATAATTCACTTGAGGGATTTTATTTAATTCATTAGAGGGTTTTGAGCCCTTCAGGAGTTAGCGGACTAACTAATTTTTTGTTCACCCACCTAGCGGGATATAACTACAACTTTATCTCCTTAAAAACTGTCCTGTATGTGTTTTGAAAACAAGATGAGGCAGTCTTTCATCTCACCCAAGTATTCTGACCAATCACAAAAGTCCAGAAATCATATGATTCTAAACGCTTCCCCTTGACGAAACCTGTAAAAGCTGAGACAAAAAAGCTTTTTTGTAATGTCCTAGATGTTCGCATGTGGCTGCCCGTCTGTATTTGCTTTACTCTGGTGTTTTCGTGGCGTCTTTTTATATTTGTGTGAAATAAATGAGAATTAGAAAATAGCAACATGTTTCCTCATCAATCCATTGAACGACTGCAAGAATGAAAACAATTCTCCCACACTGAAAGATTTTAATTGCAGTGAATTCTGTTACAGGCACATATATGACAATGTCGTTGCGTTGGTTTTGCAATATCTTTCTTTGGAGATGAAGAAAGACATCTTTATGAATTCTGTCGTCAAATGAATTCCAATGAGTTTCAGCTGTGATGTTTCAAAAGTAGCCTGACGACTTTAAGATATTATATTTTTCATTTATTCTTGATTACATCGGAAAGCCTAAGAGTCGGACCTTTGAGCAATGCAAATCGACTCCAAGACCTCTTCCTTATACCTTTATGTGTTGCCATTCAATGAGATGCTTGCCCAGATCATCAAGTCTCCACTATCGTTATGGACTATATCTCGAACGTTGGAGGGCAGATAGTGGATCCCTGCTTCCCTTTATATGAAAGTAAGATGCGAATATATTTAGTAACTGGGATATGTGCTAGTATTTTTTTACACATACTGCCGAAGTCTAGGTCTATTGAAATGATCTGCCGACGCGTTTTATATTTTACATTTAATTTGTTTTCATATTTCGGTTTTGTAGCCATGGGCATGTTGAGAAATTTTTTTTCTTAAATACATTGTTCGGAATGGTATTAAAATGTTTATAGCTGTATGAGAAATCCTATGTATTTTGCAGGAGAGTTTGCAACCTAAAATTTAGGAGCTGTTTTTTTTTAATAGAGATTTTAACGTCGAATCTTTTGATAAGTCGATAAGTTGTTCCCTCTCTTTCATTATAGGTACTTTTAAAACAAATGAAAAAGGTACATTTTTCATTAGAAAACTATTCAGTTGTGAAAAACATTGTACTGGATAAAGTTGTTTCGTTGTATTTGGGATAGTAAACTTTAGATTATTCACAATCTAGTACTGAGTACATATGAAGAGAAAGCGTTTTAATGTTCTTTTATTAATGTGTGACGGGTGCTTACGCGTTTCACTAACCTTCTCTCACATCTTTAAATATTTTATTTATTTAAACCAATCTCCGCCGAGAGCCAAAGGTGTGACTTATGCAAACAAGATAGTTTCGGGTTTAGCGAGTTCGAAAAAGATATAAAAGGGAGAAATGAAATGAAGAGAAAGAGGATGACTACGAGGTTGATTAAGAAGGTGATTCTGAGAGATTAGTTTAACTAGTGGAAGTATATTCGCCGGAGGAAGACTATTGAAAAAGGTTCATTAATTCGGTTCGGGACGGAACTGAAGATATCAAAGATTAAAGCCGCTCCTTAGAACAATCCAGTATTAGAGAAACCTTCCTTAAAAAGGTATCAGGTCAGTTATTTTCATAAATTAGATATAAATGCGTAGTTTGATTGTATACGTTATTCTCCGTGGTTTCAGTTAGTATTCCGTCGTTCATAATTGGGTTCTTCTCGCACTCCACTGTAATTTGTTGTTCTTAAAGTTTGATTAATATTTGTGTATTTCTCTATTAAGAAAGGTCAATAAATAATATTGATTTATTAATTAAGTAATCGTTAATCATGAATCCAGCATACCCAAATTTAGATAATATGCAAAGGGGAGTTAATAATCATAGGGGTAGTGAGAGACTACGACACTGGCGCCCAAACGAAATACCGGAATTAAGAGCAAGTGCAGGATTTAGAGTTTTGCCGGAATTATTTTTTTCGGGTAAAGAAAATGTGTCTGAGTTTATATCTAATATAGATGACAATATAGCCTACTATGAAATACCGGCGAATCTATCATGTGCGTATTTAAAAGGTCATTTAATTGGGAGAGCGTTAGACTGGTTTGACGTGATCGGGTTCGAGTGTGTAAATGAAGAAGCGACTGCATTTGCAACGCTTAAAAAGAAATTGTCAGATAGTTTTCCTGTAATACGGAATAAATCAGAGTTAGAGGCTCAGTTTTTTTCATCGAAACAACGGAGAGGTCAAGCCCCGTCAGACTTTATTTTTCAGCTATTAAAAATTCATAAAGCTTTAGATTTGAATTATGATGAAATAAAATTGTTCGATCACATAGTAATGCGACTAGAACCCCAAATAATGGATTATTTAGAAGTTCGAAACCCCACAACGAAAGCTCATTTGGTTGAGTTGGTAGACCGGTATGAGGAACGTCATAGCTGCAGGGAAAACCAGGGTTCGAGTAATAATTTTGCTAGACGAAGTTGGGATGTGAGTAAGAATCCTGAGGAAAGAAGGAATAATAGAAATTGGAGAGATACTGGGGTCGGAAATAGTCAAAATGATCAAAGAGGACTAGGCAGGGGTGCGAATAATTTTTCTCGTCGTAATTATCAAAATCAAGGATTCGAGGGAGGAAATCGCTACAATCAGCCAAATCAGCGAACAGACCGGTATCAGAACCGTAGGATGGTGGTTAGGAAGGGTCCTAATGATGATTCAGCAAAGCAGAATTAGAGGCGTGTTGATTGCAACAGCGAAAGGCAAAGAAATGCCAATTTAAACTTCTAAGCGATCGTGTTGCGGGAGGTAAACGATCGCTAGTTAAGTCAAATCCTCCTAATAGAATTAAACTTAATTCATTACGATTATCACCAGTTGATCTTCCGTATGTGCCGATTCTTTTGCATGATACTTTTCTAAAAGCGCTCTGGGATACAGGTGCGGAAAAGTCATTTATTTCAGAAAAAACATACCGATCATATTTTTCTTTCTGTCCTATTAAGAAATCGTTAGCTGAAGTAGTTACAGCTCAAGGGTCACAATGCAGAAATTTAGGCACAGTTGAGTTAAGAATTAAAATAAGAGAATTTTCGAAGTTGTGGAAATTTCATGTGATTGCTGAGATGCAATATCCATGCATCCTAGGTATTGAATCTATGTCACATGCAAAAGATTAGTTTGGACTTTCTGTCTAAATCGTTAATCATTCCGGATTCGCAAATTGAAAAAGTGGCAATTTCGGACGAACCGGTTCAGATAGATTTATCGAACACTAAGTTAAATTCAGAACAAAAACAAAAATTGCAGATTTTGTTTAAGGAATTTCAAGGGTTGTTTTCACTTAAGCCTGGTCTGACACATGTGTTTTGTCATGAAATTGACACGGGTGATAGTCCGCCTGTTTTTTCGAGACCTTATCGCTATGACAGGGTCAAACAGGGTATCATTAACTACCATGTTCAGAAGATGTTGAACGATGGAACAATAGTTCCAACAACATCGCCCTACGCATCTCCAGTTGTTTTATGTCGGAAGAAAAACGGGTTGCCGTTAGATGACCCAGAAGCTTATAGGTTTGCAATAGATTATAGAAAATTAAATGCGATCACGAGATATCCGCTACCAATAATTGATGATTTGATCACTAATATTCCACACACCGAAATTATGTTATCGCTTGATTTACGCAGCGGATACTTTCAGATGGCAGTAGACCCCAAAGATGTTCATAAGACGGCGTTTGTTACAAAAAATGGTACTTTTGCATTTACTCGCATGCCATTTGGCCTTTCGGGTGCAGCTCCAAATTTTCAAAGGGCAATAGAGATGATTCTCAAGCCAGTCCTCGGGCGTTTTGCCCACTGTTATTTGGATGACGTGATTATTTCATCTCCATCTTTTGAACGCCATGTAGAACACTTACGAGAAGTATTCAGATTGTTGCAGGAGGCTGGTTTAACGTTGAATCGTGAGAAATGTCATTTCGCGAGGGAAAAATTACGTTATTTGGGTTTAGTTATTAATAAAGAAGGAGTTAAAACAGATGAGGAGAAAGTAAAAGCAATTATTGAAATGAAACCTCCGAAAACTGCAAAACAGGTAGCAAAATTTTTAGGAATGACGGGTTGGTATCAAAAGTTTATTAAGAACTACGCAGACATGTGTGAACCCTTATATAATTTAAAACGAAAAAACTCTAAGTTCCGTTGGTCGGAATCAGCGCAGGAAGCCTTTGATAGTATTAAGAAAGCACTGACAGAAGCTCCAGTGTTACAATTACCAGATTTTTCCCAAGCTTTTGAACTTAATACGGATGCGAGCTCAGTGGGGGTAGGAGCAGTATTGACACAGAATAATAGGCTTATGGCGTTTACCTCGAGAACTTTAAACCGCGCAGAAAGAAACTATAGTGTGACGGAACGTGAATGTTTAGCTGTCATATGGGCATTAAATAAATATCGCACGTATTTCGGATCCTTGCCGGTTAAAGTGATAACAGACCATGCTGCACTTACCAAATTAACGAATGGAAAGAATTTGTCGTCTAGAATGATAAGGTGGACGCTTAAGTTGGCAAATTTTAATGTAGAATGGGAACATCGCCCAGGTACGCAAAATTTAGTGGCTGATATGTTGTCTAGAACCCGTTAGAAAGTAATGAAGAACCAAAGGTGTCTTGTGCGGTGATTAGATCGTTAGTATTATCGTCTAGAGAAAAGTTGAGAGAGGAACAGAGAAATGACCGGAGCTAGGTCACATCGTGAAGTTTTTGGAAAATCCGGACGATAGTTCCATTAATGAATCAATCTGTAGAAATTGGTCCAGAGACTTTAAATTGATAGACGGATTGCTATATTATGCAAAATATACAACCACACTAGGTGAATTAATGATTTTTATACCTAAAACATTACGTAAAAATGTTATGCGAGAATTCCATGACTCGCCGATGGCAGGCCATTTAGGCAAAAAGAAAACTTACTTAAAATTAAAAGACGCGTGTTATTTCCCGTACATGAGGAAATACATTTATAAATATGTAGCAACCTGCGACCAATGCCAAAAAGTCAATTATAAAAACGGATTACCAGCTGGTCAATTAATTCCGATAGTAACGAATTTTCCGAATGAAATCGTATCTTTAGATTTGTTAGGCCCATACCCTGCAACTAGTCCAGAACGCTATAAATTTATTTTAGTAATTACAGTTAATTTTTCTAAATGGGTTGAAATAGTTCCCTTAAGGAAAGCTTCGGCTAAAGCAATTTCCATTGCATTTTTTGAGAATTATATTTCGCGTTATGGAGCTCCTGTTAAATTAGTCACCGACAACGGCCCCAAATGATATCCGAAGTTTTTGAGCAAGTATGTCGCAGGTTGAACATAAAACACGTTAAAACTGTGGTATATCGTCCACAAGCTAATCAAACAGAAAGAGTAATCGTACTCTTTTAAAAATAATTTCGAGTTTTGTCGCGGATAATCACACTAACTGGGATCAATTTCTGCAAGAGTTCGGATACGCTATTAGGACAGCAGTACATGAGACAACGGGTAAAACACCGGCGGAATTATTTTTAAGTCGAAACTTAATCACCCCTTTTCAAAATTTAGTTATGGTAACTGATGGATCAGATTTAGTTTGTGGGAACATAGAAAGGTTGTTTGAGGAGGCTAGAATTCATACAAAGCGCCAGCACGAGAAGTGGGCGAAATATTATAATAAAAATAGGCGTGAAAGTAATGTGAAAGTTTATGATCTAGTATTAGTTCAAACTCACCCGTTAAGTTCGACAAGTAAGAAAATATAGGGTAAATTTATGCCAAAGTTTGAGGGCCCATATAAAGTTCTGAGTGTAAAAAATAATAATAATTTAGTAATATTAAAATTTGGTAAAAGAATAAATTTAATGTGGACCAGGTGAGAATTTACCATCAAAGAGAAGACAGTGTTGCCGAGTCGGAAAGTAACAATAGTAGTGATCATGGTGCAGTTGCATCAGTCAGGTCGGATGATGGGCAGTCGAGATTATTGCAATCGGAGAATGATGGGGGTTGTCGTAGAGGATCAAATCAGGAAATTTAAATGGTAGTAGAGATATAGTTGCGAATAGACGCAATGGAGTGGAGGTGAGAAAAAAACGTGGACGAACGGAATCTGCTGTTTCTTCGGGGGGGGGGGGAGGTGTATAATTTCAGGGGAAAAAACCGTATTGGACTGAAAGAGAGAAAAGAGGAAGACCAGTCTCTTGGAGAGATAATATACAAAAGAAGAAGAGACCAGAGGCCCAGGTATCCCGATACAAGAGAAAGTTTTCCTCGTCAATGCCGTCTCGTCCCTCCAGAAAGCGGTATAGAAAGGTGGAAGAAAATAGTTCTGAAAGAGCAGTTCCAGGACCATCCCACAGATTCAAGTACAACAGACCTCATCAGGAAAGGAGCTGTCCATACAATCTTCGGAGCCGACGTCGAGTGGACAACAGCCAAGTTCCAGTTTCACAAATGAAAAAAACGCCTCAGCAGGAGCATATCAACTTCAACGGACTCGATGGAAGAGGAGACCCAGAAGGTGGGAGCGCAGAGAGGCAACCCTATTACAAGGTCATCCAGCACAGAGGCCATGGTTGGAGACAAAGCCTATGCAGATTGGATCTAAAGACTAGCCAGGTTGTATAATTCTAATTTGTTTATTTTTCCTCTGACAGACAGTTCGGAGTATTTTCGATGTGGGCTAGTCTATTTTTTTTGTAAAGTTTCAGTACAAAAGTTACTGCGTTTTGTATATTTTCATATCGGTTGAAAAAGCTTTTGTATTTAATTTTTTTCCAAATTGTGGAAAAAAACTTGTTGAATTGCAATTGTTTTGCTACACATTAAAGACGAGGCTTTATATGTGAGATTACTTGTATTGTTTGTTGTAATATATTCTATGTAAAAAATGTATATATTTTTGTGTGTAATTATTAAGATGTATAAGTAGTGTCTGGTTTCTGGGCGCGGCGTAATTAGGAATACTAACAAAAAAACATTAACAGCGCAGCGCGATTGATTGGGAATTTTTTGAAAATGAAACCAGATAAAGGTTATTTTGTTATGAAACTATATATATATAATATAATGTATGCCATATTTTATGTCATTAAGGAAGTTGTATAAAAGTTCTGTGCATTTAATGTCATGTTTTAGAAAAAATTGACAAGGTTTCCTTTCAGGGCAGCAGTCCCTGAACATAGTGATGCGATGAAAACTTTGATGTCGTGAGAAGATATTAATATAAAATTTTATATTTATTAGCACTTAAGTAAAGTGCATGATCAGGGTTTTTTCCTGGAAAGGTTTTCCCCTGATCTTCGCCCGAATGGGATGCACTGTAGGGATTGTATGTTTGTAAAAGATCAATAAATTAGAGTGGAGTACCCCGTTGAGTAGTCATTTCTGTGTGCTAGTTTAATTAAAGGTTCTAACTTAGAGAGTTAAAAATTTTCTGCAAATTCAGGATTTTCAGGCATTCTAAAGTTCGTGAGTTAACTTTCTACAAGTTCAGTATTTTTAGGCATTCTAGAGTAGTTAAAATTTTGTGCAGGTTCAGTGTTTTTCAGACGTTAGGTAAATTAAGCGAGTTCTTGTAGGTCGTTTAGACCTTCATAAGTCACGCTTTTTTTCTCGGAGGGGGTTGTGACGGGTGCTTACGCGTTTCACTAACCTTCTCTCACATCTTTAAATATTTTATTTATTTTTAACCAATCTCCGCCGAGAGCCAAAGGTGTGACTTATGCAAACAAGATAGTTTCGGGTTTAGCGAGTTCGAAAAAGATATAAAGGGAGAAATGAAATGAAGAGATAGAGGATGACTACGAGGTTGATAAGAAGGTGATTCTGAGAGATTAGTTTAACTAGTGGAAGTATATTCGCCGGAGGAAAGACTATTGAAAAAGGTTCATTAATTCGGTTCGGGACGGAACTGAAGATATCAAAGATTGAAGCCGCTCCTTAGAACAATCCAGTATTAGAGAAACCTGCCTTAAAAAGGTATCAGGTCAGTTATTTTCATAAATTAGATATAAATGCGTAGTTTGATTGTATACGTTATTCTCCGTGTTTCAAGTAGTATTCCGTCGTTCATAATCGGGTTCTTCTCGCACTCCACTGTAATTTGTTGTTCTTAAAGTTTGATTAATATTTGTGTATTTCTCTATTAAGAAAGGTCAATAAATAATATTGATTTATTAATTAAGTAGTCGTTAATCATGAATCCAGCATACCCAAATTTTAGATAATATGCAAAGGGGAGTTAATAATCATAGGGGTAGTGAGAGACTACGACAAATGTTTTATAAATGTTAAAGCACAGTAGTATAAAATAAAGTTCTCATGTAAAGTTCTCTACAGCATAACTGTAGAAGGTGCTGTGAGAGCGCGGGTATATAAGGTGTCGTGGTGTTTGCGCCCACACACTCGAGGGTGAGAGACAGTGAAGGAAGGTATGCGGCCTGTTGCGAGTTACCATATAATGAGTATTTTACATATAATAGTATATTTTAAAAGTGTGTAATAAAGTTATGTTATATTACAAAGAAGAGTGTTGAAGTGAAGGATTTGGATTAGAATCGAGTTATTCCATCCTGATGTCAACGTGAATTCATTGCGTATGAGTGCCGGGTTCGAGCAAGGCTACAACACATTTTTAAAAGAATTTACATTTTTAATGGGGGGGGGACAAGCGTGAGATACTTGCAGTTTTACGAACTTCATAGATAACTGGACATTTGTGCATACACTTTCATATTTCCTTCTCCATTTTTTGCTGTGACTTGTGGAGCCCCTGGGTATGCATCGTAGAACCCCAGGCTCCGTGGAACACAGTTGGAAGACCACTGGTATAGAGCATGCCTGAGACGTTCTGGGGAGTTCAATTGCAACCCGCAAACTCCTTCCGAGAAACATCCAAGGCCTGAAAACATAGTTGCAGAACAAGTGGGATTAATTGCCACATGAACTCATAAACTCCCCTTATATACGGTATAAATCATGGTGCAGACCTGTTTATTTGAAAGAGGGGATCATACCCCTCCCATTAATCCCAATTTTTTTGTTTGTTATATTCTACAACTGCTGTTTCATACCTTCCAACTTGAATGAGTGTTACATATGATCATGTGTGTGTATTTTAACTGTTGAATGGTTATCTTTTTGCTTTATATCTGCCCTATTACATAACAAATTTCATTAAAATCTGTTCTAAAGATTTTTAATCTAAAAATTCTCCTAATTTTGAACACTTCTTTAGGAATGGGTTGTATAGGTATTCTTTCAAATTCCAGCTTCATCAGCATTTTAATTCAGATTTAGAGTGGATGCTAATGCGTAATTAATTTGGGGCAATAACCATAGAAAGAAATGAAATAGGATTGAAAATTTAATTAATTGGATTTAAGGTCTACAAAGCTTTGGTACAGTTCACGTGGGTCCTTAGATACCTTATTGGAAGACAAACTGCAATGCGCTGGAGCACCGTCTAGTCAGTGAATGGTTGTCAAAAATGAATCCTTTGCTTATTCTATGGTAACCTAAGTGCATACCCCCAATTTCGAATTACTCCTTATCGTGTGTTTCTTTTGATGTTATAGAGCAGGGTCGGCAACCTTATAGTTGCTGCGGGCCAAAACTAATAGGATTCACACAGTAGGGCAATTCTTAAACGTTTCAATCCCCGTGATAATGCATGTAGTGTTAAATAATAGAGGTCAATAATATAGATTTACAATTTTATTATATTTAATTTGGCATCATTTAAGGATATTTCTTAACTTAAAAATAAAGAGCATAAAATAAACAGCTACTTCAACAAAAATTTAAAGAAATTGAAATTGTACATACATTATGTGTATTTTAAAACATATTTATTAAAAAAAGAATAGACAACATTCAATAGATATTTCTCTTCATTATAGTTAAATATAAAAAGATAAATAAAAATTGCAATGTGAAACTAGTGCTTTCCCGCTCTACTTTCATATATAAAAATCAGGGATATAATGTGTGACTTTCAATTTGACACGATTCTGAGCATTCAGTTGTTAACAATTTCATTGCGGAAATCGAAACATTTTTCATGTGAAGAAAACTTTACTTGTATATGTAGAATCAAAAGCGGAAAGCAGAGTACGTGCAATTTTCTCTCTTCAAACAATGAAATTTCTCAAGCATTCAATAATTTACATTCAATAATTAACATTCAATAATTTACAAAATAGCTGTAAATTTATCTTTAGAGTTATCTTTTAGATTTTTTCATAATCCCGTAAATGTCTGTAATTTTGAAGATGTTTACAAATAATGTCCATTAAAAACCTATCAACTTACATCCACCCAAAAGTTGACAAATTTGTAGAGTAGTGCAGAGTGCCATTGAGAATGGTACGCTTGCAAGATGTGGCACTCTTGCTATAGGTTGCCGATTCCTGTTATAGAGTGTATACTACACGTTGCTGTTTGAATCAATACATGTTTCTGTATCTAATGTGTTCCATATTTTGTCTTGGACGAGTTTCGCTTTTTAGATATTGAAAATTTTAATCACAAAAAGTTCTTTTTATTAATAACTTATAATAAAACAAATTGGAAACAAACAATCATTGATTGGAAGCTAACTTTTCTCGAAGCATTGGCTTCCGATATTTTAGTAAAGCACATGCTCATTTTATCATCACCGATTCAATGTAGTATGTGTTATATGACATACAAATCTGGATGACAAAAGATACTTAGTTTAAATTTTATTCCAACTAATATGAGTAGAATGCTGCAGCAGTTATTCAGCTTAGGAAACATTTAATTTAGTTCCGGGTTAAAAAATAAAAAGTAGGCCAAAACTTTGGATTAAGTCTTACTGAATTGATTCTGTAATGAAGTTTGAAAACTCATTTTTCAAAATAAAAAGTAAAAAAAAGAATCGTTGATAGTTTTAATATAGTTGGTATCCTCGAGAATAGTTCTTGTATCATAGTTTTTTTTCCGGTTCAAAAAATTTCTACTCTATTTAATGAATAATGTGTCACGATTTTAGTCAAAATTCAAGCGCAGAAATGTTATTAGTAAGATTTCCTCTGTTGCTTCTACTACTTTTAGGAACGTTGCCTTAGAAACCTAATTACTGAAGGATCAATTATGTGGCCCTTTATGTGAAGCAGGTTTCTCAGCGAAATATATTACAAGATTTTTTTCCATTTCTTTGACGGAATATAAAATTAGTTCATTAGCATATGCCGGGGGATCCTGGTAACTAAACCATAAATAATGAAAACAACTAGTCAGAAAAAGTCACTAATTTTCCTGTAGCAGATTTATTTTATTTCAAAATTTATTCCAATAAACAAAAATGTCCGATCGATTGTAACTCTGAAATTTTATTCAGATAGCAACAATTCGAAAGAAATCATTTGAATGGCTTTGAAAGAATTTTAATTGTTGTTAAACTAATTGGATTTAGCTTGAAATTTCACCCGAAAGTAAAACAAGAGCACCAAGTTTGATCCGAAAATCACATGAAATCAAATCTATACAAACGTATCCTGATGGAAAATGCAGGAATGACATCCTTTGAATTCTTTCAGAATTAATGTGCGTCTTACAGTAACAAATGCTTTTTGTCAAAGACAATTCAAATACGTGCTCAAACTTACCCATTCTAACAGCATAAGATACCGGTGGTTAAAATTATGGTTACATATTCAGAAGCCTGTAGAACCTGTTCTGCAATCGGATTTTGATTACCATGGGGTTTAAGATTCCTGCAATAAAAAAAATTTGTACAAATTTTGAACCCGGGTGCTTTTATCGATTATTCCTTACTCAAGTCCACGAAACTTCTATATAAACTTGCAGTAATAGCCAAAGAATCATTCTGCGTGCGTTTGTCATCGTTAATCATACCTTTACAAAAAAAAGATCGATCTTTACTGATGAAACTGTTTATCAGAAGGGCAGCAGTGACTTAGTTGCT
>BMAO01023239.1:28815-48501 GCA_019973975.1 Trichonephila clavata | reverse complement strand
ATAGTAATTATTACTATATGCTACTTTTAGCCAATTAACTTTTAATTAACAGGCCTTTGTTACTTATATGAAAAATAGTGTCCTGTTTGACATAATTTTATTCAAATCTGCTTACATTGCACATAGAACTGAAAATAGTAAGGAAACCTATATATTTTAAAATACCTTTTGCTACCTATATATACTATGTTGTAAATTAAATCATAATTTATATATTCTAAGCAATTCAGCAAGTTAATTGTCATGATACATTGTACAAATACCCTAAGATTAAAAAAAAACATTGCAAAATAATGAACCTGTGTGAAAGCTCAATAATTATTTTAAAAAAAACTATTTCTAGCTTTTTTTGTTTTGTGATCAAGTGAAGTTGAAATTTGTGATTGCAAAAATAACTAAAAATGTTATTACCTATAAAAATGGCGGACGGGATTTTTATGTCACCGTTTGTTTTGTTGCACTTCTTCTGGTGTGGCTTTTTTGAGATATTTGGGCATTTTAATTTGCAATATTGCCTTCATTTTATCCCTTACTATATTTTCATTGAACTTCTCAAATTGAGTTTCCTTAATTTGAAAACAGAGATTCAAAGCACAGATCAAAAAACGATTATCTGTCTTGCAAAAATACAATCGGAAGAAAAAATTGAATTGAATGCAGAAATTGGTGGTAACAAATCGATCCAAAGTTATGAGGATAATGAAACTGATACAACCAAAGATCAAATTATGTCAGATATTTCTGCTATTAGTATTCACGATGGACACTGATGCCTTTTCTAGAGGAATGGATAAAGCAAGGTTTTTAAAAAAAATTCCCTCCCTTTACCCAACGAAGCAGACTTATGCTCCCTCCACTGAAATTGCACTGTCTGACTACTCAAAATATGAGTTTTATGATAACAATGGAGAGAAGTTCATCATTGATAAAGCCGAATTTGAAGAGGAAGAAAAAAAATTAATAGATATTTTTTGCTCAAATTCGGAAATCTTGCCCAATTTATCTCAAAATAAAATTTTTCGGCATTCAATGCACCATTTCATTTTGTAGTTTGAGAATTCTATAATTTGTGCTCCTTTTTTGTGTGAAATAATTATTCTTATTTTAAATAACATTTTAGGGATGCATACACACACACGTTAACACGCACACATATATATATCCAATGCTGTTTTTTTTTACACCATTTTGATTGAGCACGAATTAGAAATAATTCTTGTGTAATTTATTTTGATTTAAGTCGATTGACCCAAATTCTAAGAAAAACATTTTGAAGTTGCAATACAGACGAAAGATTGCCAGAGATCTTAAACTCGGGCGACTTGCCTATTTTGCTCCAAAGCTTCAGGTTAATTGTATGTTTACGCCACCGTTCGTAAATCGTGCTCTAAGACCCTGTTCAGTAAAAGATGTAGACCTGAATAAATTGTCAGTTCGCTGGATAGCAAGCAAAATTCTTGGATTACAGCAGTTCTTTTGATTAAAGTTGCTGCCTTGTTTTCTTTTGCCTAATTCTGCATTCTTGATACAACTGTGAAATCGATTCATAATTTCGTCATTTAAAACAAACTAAGTGAAGCGACCATTTAAATATATTTTGGACAAACTGAATGACACTAATAGAGTTGTTGATGTATGGAAGGAATTTTCAATAATGGAATTTATCAATCAAATTGAATTAGTCTTAACTGAATCAAGACCGTCAATTTTGAAAAATTGTTGAAAAGCTGTTTATCCAGAATGCATTAAAAGTGAAGATGCTGATTTTTCCTCCCAAATACAATCGAAGTTTTCAACATCGTAACATACAATTTACAGAGAAGTATACGATATCTATAGCAGGTCGGCAACCTTGTAGCTGCGGCGTGCCAATAAAGTCAATCTATCATTATTATTCAGGCTGCACACCCCAGTAGGAAATCTTTTAAAATAATACAATCCAGGCTATAATGCAAGCAAAAAGTTACAAAAAAGGGGTAAAAAATACACACATTTACAGTTTTATTATATATTAATTTGGCATCATTTAAAGATATTTATTAACATAAAAATAAACAAAGTATAACTATTCCTTCATCTTAAATAAAAATTAAAATTGTGCATATGTTATGCATAATGTATGTTTTAAACATACATTATGCATAATATATGCACAATATATGTATAAATATAAAATAAAATGTAAGTATTCCTTAGTACAGTGATTCTCAAACTGTGCGGCGGGCCCCTAGGGGGTGTGATAACCCTTTGAAAGGGGGCACGAGCATATCGAAAATTCGAAAACAAAAGAATATTTTTAATAATTTACTTAAAAGGTAACAAACAAAATATGCATTGATACGATAAAAATAAAATACACATTTACACTTATACAATATACAAATAAATGTATCGGTATTTATGATAATGTATTCGTATTAATTGTGATAGTTTAATTTTAATTCAAGAATAAGTTAAATAATTGCTTATGACTCCCATGATCTTCTCTTGCAAAGTAGAGTTTTTCAAAGGTAGGTTTAATATTAAAAGTTGACATTCTAAAATCTTTCTATATTTGTATTTTCCGATTCTTACTTTCAAATTAGAACAGATAAAGTATAAATATAGAAAAAGACTTAGACGATTTGTAATATTAAGCCTTTCCTTGAAAACTTTGCTCTACTTACCCTTAAGTATATGATAACTTAAAATATCAAAAACTTAAAAATAATATGCACAAAATTTAATGCTTATCTTGATAATTTGCACGGTTTATAATTGAGGTCATTTTTTGTAGCTCTAGCATCTATAAGAGTGCATTGTTATTGCAATCAATACAATGTTATTGTTTGGAGGGGGGGGGGAAGAAAATCATGACTGAAAATTGGGTCATATAAATATTGAAAGCTGAGAAAAAGCACCGTTTTAGTATAATTAAATAAATAAAAGTATTTTACTATAAATCTAGTTCCCCTACACTGCTATATATATATATACGTAATATATTTCAGTTTTAGAAATTATTTAAAATCCTCTCTCTGCTCTTTTAAATCAAAAGGTGAGAGTTATAAAAATGTTGCTCATTACAATTGAGTACTTAATTGTATAGGACATAAATATCACTAATTTTACTGTTATATAGATTTTTATCAGTATATATCCATACGGCATCAGGAAACATCCAGCGAAGCAGACAAGTTAGTTATATAAAGTAGTTTGTTCAATTGAAAAAAAAGATACAATACTTCCCCAGTGGCACATACAAGAGGGGTGTCCTAGGGTTCCGGACACCTCCCAAAACCTTGAGTTCTTTCGATTGATGATAATCTAATTACAAGTGATTAATTAGAATCTAATTAAGTACTTGTAATTAACAATTTATTTTATTAAGCAATGCTAATTATTAATCCAATAATTTATTTTTTACTGTTTTTTTGTTAATAAAATCGACAAATTCAGGAGAATCGATTGGTGTCTTGAGGTATGATACGATTTGGGGGACTTTCGACCATGGACACCCCCCTCGAAAAAAGTTTGTGTGCGCTACTGATACTTCCTAGAGGAGAAAACTAAGCATGGACAAATAAAAAGTTTGTTCGAGTTCTAAGATAAATAAGGCTTTTCGATGAAGGAGAAAACAGATTTCAACATATCAATAGACTAAGTTAAAATCTAAATGTAAGAATATTTAGACCCCAGATTTTAGTTTGCAGACAAATACATAATATAGAATTTCCTCCCTCGGCTATTAAAGTTCGGAATCATATTTTTCAAAGAGCGTAAAGGAATAATTTTCTTCCTATTTTTTTGCTATTTAGTGTCATCTAAATTAATAGATAATTGTCTTAAAAATATTATCAGAATAACATTTTGAAAAAATTTCAAAAAGTTTGTCACTTTCGAAATATATTTAATAAACGATTTACAAAGTATGCATGCATTTTTGTAAAAACTTCTATGCTCTTGAAGACGTAAACGGGCCTTTAAAAAAATGCACATTTTTTCATAAAAAATAATACGGTATTTTTCTGTTTCTCAGGAGCAATGTCGCCAAGTTCGCGTTATGGCAATATACACATAAAAATTAATAAATATTAGTTCTCATTGGTTTTTAATTCTTGATCTGAGAAAAAAAAATAAGAAAAGACCACGACTTTATTGTTGTTTTTAAAAATGTGGTGGTAAAAGATTGTCAGCGGGAATATTTCGTTTGACGTCGTTTGTATCATTTTTGGCGACTTTATCCCCTGCTCCGGCAACAAGAAAAAAATACAATATATAAAATACCTTCTTTGTAAATTTTGAAAAGTAAATTACGAAGTTCATTGCGAATAGCCAATTTATGCCTTTAGACAAAACATACTAATGCTATTTCCGAGTTAATTAAATACTTTAAAAGTCAGTCTTTGTTATTACAGTAATTTCATCGCATTTTAAAATTATACTAGCTTTTACCCGCGGCTCCACTCGCGTTGATGTCTTTAAATAACTGTCTAAGTCGTAATCATTATCATTAGAAAGTAAATAATATAATATGGTAATTTTTTTATTGCTTGACTGGAACCAATAAAATTTAAAAATTCTAAAATTGAGCTTAGTTTAAAAAACTGAAGACGCGTAATTCATTATAATAATTAACAACAAATATATTCAATAACTTAAACTATTAATATTTTTAAAAATCGAAAGTTTCTACGTTTAATATATAATTCCTCTTTAAAAGAACTCAAAACAGAATATTATTTCAAGATGCTACTGTATACCATATATTATATGTTCTTCCGTCAGTTGCAAATATGTGAAGATTTGGGCATTGGACACACCGATTAGGCTACGTATAGTTGGCCAAGGGAAAAACATTGTTTTGTTAATAGCAACAGTAAAACTGAAAATTGAACTTGTTTGAATTGAAACGGTAGGTCAGTAGGGATACTTGGAATTCGAGGTATGATAACACTATCCCTTTTCATGTTCAAATATTGCACCAAGTATATTCTGCATCAGTTTTGTGATCCAAGGTCTCGTTCCTTTACATAGTCGAGGAGCATCGAGATTTTGCATAACTGATACATTTAGGATAAATTTTGTTACTTGATGTTACAATACTATAAAATCGTAGTTTAATTCTCAATTAATTTCATTATCGAAGCCATTTCCGTCAACACGTCTAGGGCTAATCATTCCAAATCATGTAGCTTCTTCCTAACCATTCTGAAAACCTTTATTGCGTTTCGTTGTAGATGTGTTCATTGAAAGGCATATTTAGCTGTTTTTCGTCGCAAAATATCTTCCGCCACGTAGTCTTTGCACTTATTCCAAAAGGTTTGAGAATTAGAAAGACCGAGTGAGTGAGTGAGTGATTTTGGGGTTTATTGGCGCAAGAGCCGATTTCGGCTATACTGCGCCAAACAGTTGTTTTAATATCTGTGGTCTAGACGGGAAGAGAAAGAAAGAATGAATTGAATGACAAGAAAGAGGGTCGAAAATAGAGAAGGATCACTAGGGTACCTCGGGTTCGTGAAGCCCATGTTTACCAAAGGCAGTAAACCCGTGGAAAAAGGAAAAGATCACTAGGGCACCTCGGGATTGTGACACCCGCACTCACCTAAAGAAGGTGAGCCCCCTGAGGGGATTAGAAAGACCGAAGATGAAATAGGTATTGCGTAAAGCTCCCTAATTTCCCCCTATTTCGGCGAGTAACCATTGCATGGATGCCTCTATAGTATATCTACAAAGCAGTACCTCCATGTAAAATATCTAGGTTCAGTATAAGTGAAAAATTTTGTACAAAATATGAATATTGTATAATAAGGTTAAAAAAATCTATATAAATAAATAAAATTGAAGCGTCTGTTTGTAATTTCAAATTAGCATCTTTTTACTAAATGCATTTAAAGGTATATATGGTACTTAAATCAAAAAATCAATTTTTAAAATTTTTGTCTGTCTGTCTGTTCCGGCTAATCTCGGAAACGTCTGGTGCGATTTTAACAATTCTTTCACTAATGGAAAGCTACATTATCAGAGTAACATAAGATATATTTTATTTCCATATTCCTACGGGAACGGAAACTATGCGGGTAAAACCGTGGGACTTTGCTTACTCCCCACCAAGTTGACGCAAAATTCTGCATTTGGTCAATAATGGAAATTTTAATAATGGAAATTTCTCACATTTATAACACAGTGAATTGAAACACAGTGTAATTTAGCATCTTTACAAAAAGCAAATATTTAAATGGTTTTTTATTAAACGTATAACGTTTATTGCCTTAAGTTTGTTAAATGTCAAACTCAAACTTTGAAAAATATCGCCAAGTTAGCTAAAAAGTTCTCTATTCCAACAATCCCAGATATTTTAATGCAAATTTTCTACCACATTTTAAAGAGGGAAACGAAATAAAGTTTTAGCGAATTGCGCGCGTGATATTGAAAATTTTAGGGTAATATTAATTGACAGTTTCATAAAAAGTTGATTTTTCGAATGTTTATCACTTTGAATTTTTTTTAAATCTAATTATACAATATTCATATTTGCTCAAAAATTTCACTTATACTGAACCTAGATATTTTACATGGAAGAATTACTTTGAAGATATACTAGATAATACTATGGAGGAAGCCATACAATGTCACTCGCCGAATAGGAGGAGCTTTACGCAATACTTATTTCATCTTCGGTCTTTCTAATCCTCAAACCTTTTGGAAAAAGTACAAAGACTACATGGCGGAAGATATTTTGCAGCAAATACAAGCAAATATGCCTTTCAATCAACACATCTACAACGAAACCAATAAAGGTTTTAAAAATGGTTGGGAAGAAACTACATGATTTTGGAATGATTATTCCTAGACGTGTCGACGGAAATAGCTTCGATAATGAAATTGCTTGAGAATTAAACTACGATTTTATAGCATTGCAACATAAAGTAACAGAATTTATCCCTCAATTAACTCCAGAACAAAGTCACGTTTTCCAACAAGTGATAATAGAATCCGGCAGTGGTGCACTCTTTTTTCTCGACGCCCCTAGATGAACAGGAAAAACGTTTTTGCTTAACTTATTAATGACCATCAGAAAAACCCAGAAGATAGCAGTTGCTATGGCTTCTTCTGGTATAGCCGCGATTTTACTGACCAACGGCCGTACTGCACATTCAGTTTTAAAATTATCGCTTAATCTTGCATTTGAAGATTCACTCATCTGAATTTCAGAAAAAATAGCTCTCAAGCAGGATGCTTCCATAATGCAAGATTTTAGTGTGGGATGAAAGTACAATGTCTCAAAAGAAAGCTATAGAAGCGTTAAATCGGACTCTTCAGGATTTACGAGATAGTACAGATATTATAGGAGGAATGGTACTTTATTAAATATTGGCTGGTGAATTTTCAAAAACTCCCCTGTAATCCTGTCGCAGATGAAATCAGTCTATTAAATCATCAAGCTTATGGGCAAAATTTGAAAAATTGTCTGAAAACGAATACGAGAGTATCTTCATAATGACGTAGATTTGGAACATTATGCAGAGACGCAATTGAAAATCGGTTATGGATGTTTGGACGCAAATGCTGGAGGTTATATTTTACTTCCAAAGAATTTTGTAATGTAGAAGAGAGAAAATGATGTAAATCTTATTGCTCAATTTACCCGGGCTTGCAACAAAATTCAAATTTGGGTCAGTGGTTGCGCGCAAGATCAATATTGGTGCCTAACAATGACATTGTCCATAAAATCAACATTGAAAATTTAAACGACGTGTGGGGGAGGGGGAAAATGAAGAAATATTTATCAATGAATACAATCATGGATAAAGAACAAAGTACTTCATATCCCACGGAGTTCTAAAATTCACTTTAACTTTCGGGTTTACCCTCACATAAACTTTAATTAAAACTAAATGTACCAGTTATGCAAAATCTCGATGCTCCTCGATTATGTAAAGGAACGAGGCTTTGGATCACAAAACTGATGCAGAATATACTTGATACCAATGTTTTAACATATGTCATGAAAAGGGATAGTGTTATCATACCTCGAATTCCAAATATCTCCACTGACCTACCGTTTCAACTCAAACGATTTCAATATTCCAGTTTTAATGTTGCTATTAACAAAGCTAACATTTCAGGTAGCAGGGGTGCATTTGGAAAAGCAATGTTTTTACCATGGCCAACTATATGTAGCCTGATCGGTGTGTCAATGCCCAAATCTTCACATATTTGCAACTGACGGAAGGTCGTATAATATGGTATACAGTTCTGTTTTGAGCTCTTTTAAAGAGAAATTATATATTAAACGTAGATACTTTCGATTTTAAAAATATTAATAGCTTAAGTTATGGAATTTTTGTTGTTAATTATTATAATAAATTACATTTTCAATTTTTTAAACTAAGATCAATTTTAGAATTTTATTTGTTCCATTCAAGCAATAAAAAATTACCATATTAGATTATTTACTTTTTAATGATAATCATTACGACTTTGACAGTTATTTAAAGACATCAACGCGAGTGGAGCCGCGGGTAAAAGCTAGTTCAAAGTAATAAATACTTTCAAAACTAATCAAAACTACTAAAGTAATCAAAACTTCTTATGAAACTCAATATTACCATAGAATTTTCATTATCACGCGCGCGCAATTCGCTCTAAAACTTTATGTCGTTTCCCTCTTTAAAAAGTGGGATAAAATTTGCATTAAAATATCTGGGATTGTCGGAATAGAGAAATTCTTAGCCAACTTGGTGATATTTCTCAAGTTTGATTTTTACATTTAACAAACGTAACGTAATAAATGTTAGACGTTTAATAAAAAACTATTTAAAAGATGCTAAATTACACTGTTTTAGTTATTTGCTATAAATGTGAGAAATTTTTTATTAAAGTCCCATTGTTAACAAATGCATAATTTTGCGCCTTGTCGGAGAGTAAGCAACTTTTAACGTTTTACCCGCATAGTTCCCGTTCCTGTAAGAATATTGAGATAAAATATATCTTCTTACACTATTAAAATTCGAAGGTAAACAAACGTATCTATTCTATCTATCTATCTATGTGCGTCTATCTTCTCACGAACAGCACCACGCAGAAAGTCGCGGAAGGTACCAAAGATCGGGAATTTTCCGGGAAGCCGTATTGTCCATTTATATTCCGATATTGTAATTAGTTAAAAAGATATTAATTAAAAACCTTAAAACGCCTAATTGTTTTACTCCCACCGGTTGCTTACTTGGCGGAACTTCCCTTCCGTTTCGGCCGAGCGGTAATCTTACGTTTTCCACCATATTAAAATTGTCATCTAATTTTCGGTGTCGAAATTAGACAAAAAATAATTACAGAATCGGAAAGATCATTTATTTCGCCACGACACGGTATAATTGTTTTTGTAAAATAACGATATTTTCTATTTTTTTCGGTTAAAACTGATGCGTTTTTATGAAAATTATTTCTAAATCATTGGGTATGAATTACTTTTCGTGTTATTAAATCGATATTCTACACTAATTAACTTCAAGCTTTTTTCTTTTAGATCCATTCATTTAAAAAATAAAATTCCCCAAACTTTTTTTTAAAGAATTTTTAAAAAGTAGTCTTAATTTTTACTTCACATTGAATAACTTCGTCATTTATGAAGATAATCTCACAAAACCTTTTTTCCGTGTGTACAGTAATATTATCCGTAACATATACGAAGATTGAAAACATTGCTTCAAAATTACGGATTTTAAAAAAAAAATTGTGATTTTCGTAAACTTATGTTTTTTTTTGAGAAATAAATTAAAAAGTAGTAATTTGTACATTTTTTATTTCAAAGTACGTTATTTTTGCAAATAGTTGGTGATGTTTGAGAGCATTAACGCAAAAATTACGCCCTTAAAATAAAGGTAATGATTTTTTAAAATAATTTAAAATACGCCATTTTACATTTAGCCAAACATTGGTTAACTGTCTGGTGGCGGAGTGCCGAGAGCTCCCGCTACACTCAAGACTGCAGCACTGCCGTGCGCGGTCAATGTGAAGGATGATGTCCGCCTCGTAGAAACCTGCCCGTCGCTCTTTTCATACTTGTCTTAAATTTTTTCTCCTACTGGACATTGCGTCGCCACACATTACTTTTCGTGTTATTAAATCGATATTCTACACTAATTAACTTCAAGCCTTTCTCTTTTAGATCCATTCATTTAAAAAATAAAATTCCCAAAACTTTTTTTTTAAAGAATTTTTAAAAAGTAGTCTCAATTTTTCCTTTGCATTGAATCACTTCTTCAATGATTGAATTCCCTTGCTGTATCCCCACTGATCTGAAATTTACTTCATTTTCAGTGCTGCCATTATGTAAGCAAATGGTATGTCACAATTAATTGCTAAATGAGCAATTTTAATCAATTTCATTAGAAAATAATTAATAAGTTAGTTTTTTATAATATACTTTTTTTCTCAGATACGTGTTTAAATAAATTAATTAACACAGAGTGGAATTAAAAACTATAAAATTAAAATTTAAAAAATTACATGTTTTTATCAAATAGTATTATTTTCTTTTTGAAAGTTTTTTTCAGTGAATGTTGGCATATAACTAGGTTTTCCCCCAAAGGTGGATTTTTAACACTTATATATGTTTAATCAAACATCCAAACGTTTCAAGAGCTATCTGTAGAATTTTTTTTATTAGTATTTATTGATAATGGATTTAAATTAATATATTTTTTTTAATTAAAATGCATTCAATGCATTTCTGAGATTCATTTAAAATATTTATCAGTATCGAAATTTTTGTTCTCTTTCATAAAACTTATAGTTTACTTTAAAATAATGCGTAATTGCATGAAACTTTTTTCCCCGTGTCAAATATTTCAAAAAATTCTCACAATTTTACTTCAAGAATTAAAATAGTAGTGAAATTTTTAATTTGAAAAATTTATACTTCCTGTCTTTTTTTCAGCACACAACTAATTTTAAAAAGGCTACAGTTTCGTTTCCGGGAAAAAACTATTTTTCTTTAAAGAATTTTATAGAAAAAAAACAACTTTTTTTTTTTTTTACAAAACAATGCTGTTTTGCATATTTTATGATTTTTTCTCTTCCCGTGTGTCGATTTCGCTTAAAAATTACGGATTTTAAAGATTTCTTTTTGTGATTTTCATAAAATAAAGTTTTTGCGAGAAATAATACAAGCATTATTTTTGTAACCTTTTTTCTTTAAAAATTATTGTTGTTTCCAATCAATTGTGAAAACTTGGAATTTTCAATTAAAAATTGAGCCCTCAAAAATAATGAAAGCTTTAAAGACATTCTAAAGGCTTTGCGCATGCGCTAGAATCATTATTTTTTTTTTCTCCCTCTGTTTAACGCTCAGTGGCCAAAGTCAAACTTGCTGTTCTTGGCAAAAGTGAATGAGTGGAATAAAAAATACTGTAAAAAAAATATAATTCTGAAACATATATTAGTCTCACACACAGTATTATTTTATTTTTGAATGATTTTGTGCAGTGAATGTAAATAAATTTCCAGGCTTTTTCATTCTTATATATTTTTAATCTAACATTCAAAAACAACGAAATGAAAAAATGAATAGTCCTTTCGATAATTAACGGTGAGAATTTTGTATTTATTTTTTTAGAAAAGGGATTTAAAATAATAGATATTTTACGAAACTAAAGCAATATTTAATTTTTTATTATTATTATTTATAGATAATGGAATTAAATTAATATATTTTTTTAAAATAAAAGGAATGTTTCTATTATTTCCTTATTAAATTAATTATTTGTTAATAAAAATATATCGCCTATTATTTTGGATAAAAATACGTTCTAGAGAGACCTTTTTAAGCTAACTGTAAGTAGCGATTGATTGATTAATGAAAACCTGAAAATTATTTAATTATTTTAGATTCCTAGAAATTATCTATTATTAAAAAATGATGACTTTTTTTTTACTCAAGCATCAAAATAGTTTTCTTTTTATTGTTTAAATTTATTATTTTTTTACTAAAGCAATATTGTTTTTGATATGTCATGAATAGAAACTTGAAGATAAATCTTATATCTGAGGGGAGAGTCAGGGGGAAAATAGTTCTACACTCAAAAAAGCCACTGTAACACCGTGCTGTAGAAAGAGAACTGAAACCTGTCTGACATTAGTAAGATCTGGAAGATATATTTTTTTTTTAAAAAAAAAGGGAATTGTAGTGACGTTAATATAAAGGAATCACACATATACCAGGAACTTTGATAAAGGAAGGTGAATTTCCTTGGCAGTATGTTATGCATTCGAAACAAATTTTAATAAAACACTCAAAATACTTAAAACAATCATTTAATAATTTCTTCTTTTATAAAGATAATTGCATGACACATTTTTCCCGTGTGTCGAATATTTCAAAAAATCCTCACAATTTTACTTCAATATTTAAAATAGTAGTGAAATTTTGAAATTTGTAAAATTTCTACTTTTTTGTCTTTTTTCAACATACAACTATATTTAAAAAGGCTACATTTCACCCTGTTTGCCTATTCGAGAATTTTGGGGACGGACCTCGAAATTTTCAACTATTCTCAAGTGACGAGGACGACACCTGAGCTTTCACCCATCTTTAATAATTACCACACCACACCAACGCAAGAATAAATTTCGAAAAAGGGAGTTTTTATGACATAGTTAAAGAAATCACTCAGATCGTGCGCACACACACAAGTGCTATCGGCCTGAGGGAAACACGAAATTTCCATGAGGATGAAGTTATTCACTCAGGAAAAGGAAAGAATTGGAAAGTGAGTGGGTGATTTTTAAATTCGCACTGTTTGCCTATTCAAGGGTTTTTGGTGACAGACCTTGAAATTTTCAACCATGCTCAAGTGACGAGGACGACACATGAGCTTTCACCCATCTTCATAATTACCACACCACACCAACGCAAGAACAAATTTCGAAAAAGGGAGTTTTTATGACATTGTTAAAGAAATCACTCACATCGCACGCACACACACACACACACAGGTGCTATCGGCCTGAGGGAAACACGAAATTTCCATGAGGGTGAAGTTATTCACTCGGTAAAAGCCCGTGCAACGCCGGGCTAAGCGGAGAGGAAAGAAACAAAGAAATCAAAGTAATTTCGGAAAATAATATTAGAAGTGCTGAATTTGTGAAGATTTAGCGAATATTAACGTCCCACTGTTCAGCTACACGAGGCCTTTTGGGGACGGTCCACGTAATTTTGAACCATGGTCAAGTGACGCGGACGACACCTGAGCTGGCACCCCCTCTCCTAACTACCACAATGGGAGGACGTTTGAGCTCTCGACATATTTTACGTGCATCCCACCCCTACACGGCGGGTCTTCAGTGGTACTAGGATCGAGAAATCGTGAAGAGAAGGGAAAATGTTAAGCAACAAAGCCATGACACGCACCAACGGGTCATGCACTCACATCGTACGCGTCAAACCCACACCAAAGTGTTGGCGTTAGAATAAAAGGAGGAAATTAACATGGGAATGAAGTTATACCCTCGGTATAAGCCCGTGCAACGCCGGGCTTAGAGGACAGGAAAAAACATAGAAGCCAAAGTTACTTCGAAAAAGAATATTGGTCATGCTCATTTTGTGAAGAGAACGGAAAATTTATAAAAGTAGAGAAAGCCCGTGCAACGCCGGGCCATGAAAGCTAGTCTTTAATTAATACGCGAGCTGTGCTCAGTAAGCATCTTTTATTTTTGTTATGACTAAATGTAGTCGCCACGATTTCTTGCTTGTTTATATTTGAATTAGGAACGAACGGAGGGGCAGAAGAATTAAAAGATATCGTTTGCGATCTCTCTTCAAGGACCGAAGGAGGCCCGATTTGGGGAGTTGGGATACTTTTTATTTCTCTTTGAAAATGAAGCAATTTATTATGCGGCTTCTTACAAATTATGCAATTTCTAGAGCGACACTGTTTTACACAACATTCCCTGGGGATAGACATTTAAAGCACATTTTATTGTTTTTAACAAAATCTACTCTTTCATTTATCGAAAAACCTTTAAACTGAGGGCAAAATTGCAAAGCATGTGCTTCATTTTTACACAACACACATTTTTCACTCTTTATTTCAGAAAAAAATACGCTCGAAACTCCTCTCTGACTTCGCGAGTTGTTATATCTCTGATGTTTACTGAACTCATATCGTTTATTTTCATTTCCAGTGAAGGACCTGGAAAATGTATTAGACTCGCTTTTAATTTTACCTTTAGAAGATAAATAAATATCACATTCTCGCCCTAACTCGTGGGGTTTAAAAAATGTTTCTCCTTGTTTTACATTAATATGAGTCAATAATCCTCCGTCAAGAGTGCTCATCATTTTATCCGCAACAATTAATTCACATACTGACTTAAATTAATTAACATTTCGTAACTGACAGTAATACTCAAATGTTGCACTTAACCTAGACGCAAATTGAACATAACTCTCTGAATTTAATTTTTGAGTTTTACGAAAATTATTATAGCATTCTTGCGGTGTAGGCTGAAATTCTTTCAAAACTAAATTTTTAGTTTTTCATAACTGCGCAATTCTTCCTCTGACACCATAAATCATTAAGTTATTCGCTCTCTCTCCTAAGATATTTAAAAGAATTTCCGATTTCTATTCTTCGGGAACCTCTTTCGTTTTGAATGCTATCTCTAATGACTGAAAAAATAAATTATATGACTCAACACGCGAGGGTACAGAGATAGTTAATGTTTTTACACTTTTTATTAACGTTTCGAAACTAATATTGTTACATGTTTCAGTGGCGCTCACTGTTGAAAGTGAAGAATCATGTGTTTTAAATCTTTCCGAATATTAGCAAGCTCTAATTGCTTCTCTAACTGTGCTAACTTAATTTTCTCTAACTCTAAATTTGATTCCCTCGCAGATTTTTTAATTCTCGTTTCTTCAACGGCATAGTCAATAACAGTTTTAACTAATTCTGTGTCTGTATTATACACTTCACTACTTTCAATTAAAATTTTCAAATCAAGAACTTTTGCATTATCTGGCACTGTTAGTTTTAATTCCTCCGCGACAAGTTTTAACTCGTCTTTCTTTAACTTAGCAATTAAAGACATAATTAAATAATTAAAATTCTCACAAAAATTCAAAGAACATTGCTCTCACTTAACATCACTGGCTGCCGAACTTGGCTGTTTACACACAAATCACTGTTTGCCGCACTTGGCTTTTCACTTAGTCTTTTTTTTTAAATCCATAGGTTAATCCATTAGCTCTTCTCTGGCCTCGTAAGGACCAATTTTTATGTCGCTAGCTCTAACACGTAAGTGGACTCAAGAGTCTCTAACACATATTGTTCATGACACAATCACGACACAGTTTTCTTGTGGACTAGCGTTTGTTAATTAATCATAACTTCTGTATATTTACATTGGAGTTGCAGGGCATGCGCACTTCAGGCAGCGCAATTGGGATTGCGCAGACACAGTTTATACATACATTACTACCAGACACAACAACACACTCTACTCTTTTAATTACACAGATAGCGCTTCGTATGCCGTGAACTGACAAAGCTAAAAAGTACCCTTTTTAAAATATACTTTTTTTGATATACAGTCAAAATATAATTTATATTAAGTTGATTCTGTGAAAGCAAAAAGTCAGTTCAACCAGCTATGACTTAAGAATTAAAAAATTTTCAAAGTTATAAAATGCTGAAATTTTAAAATTTTTTAGTCATTTTACAAGACGTATGTTTAATAGATTGTTGTGAACTTGTATGGATTTGAAAATCTGTTTCATTGTTTGTTTTTTTAAATTATTTTTTTAGTTAAACTTTGAAAAAACACAATTTTTTTTTAAATGTTAATTTTAGCATTTTTTAAACATATAACCAGAGATCTCAGACCGAAATCAACACTAATTTTTATAGAACTTATGTTTGGGAGTATCTACAAAAAATTTCAACACTATCTTGAACAGAAAAAATTTATGCAACTTAGAAGCTTTTTCATTAATTATTAACTCAGTTACGGCAACACATAGCACAAATTATGTACACATTTAATTCATAAATTTTATGTCACTTGAATTAATGGCTTATGGAAATTACAAAACATGCTTACAATGGAAAACACTCTATTTACATTATATGAAGTAACAATAACAAGTACGGGAGAACAAGTTCAAAATTTTCAGATTTTTTGTTCGATATTAAAAAAGGATTTTTTTCCAAACACTAATCGTTTCTTTTTCTTGTGAAGCAACCATTTAAGCAAAATAAGACGTTTTAAAAATTATAATGTTAAACTAAAATAACAAAATAATCGTAGCTATAACAGTAAACAACCGGCAGCGTAATCACATGACACGGTTTTCACGTGATCGTGACGTCACGAATTTAGTCCATTGGAATCTATTTTGGGAACTGAGTTATTGTGGGGTGGTAAATACTTTCTTAGTGTGTGGAAGATTTGCAGAATTGTCATTTCTTGTCATTGTCACGCAAGCGTTTCGGATTCCCGAGACGCACAGTGTTGGACATAGAAAAAACTTTCTTAAAGTTCCAGCACTTCAATTAATTTCTTATATTTTTCCTTTCATAGTATTTTTATTTTAAAGCACTTATTTTTTTGTGTTGAGATTTCTACAATTTACTTTTAACTATTTCAAATTTTTTCTCTTTAATATTTAATATTTTAATGCAATACTGGGCTAAGTAAGTAAAGATAAGTTTGTTTTGCTACAAACTCTAAGCCCAAGATAGAAGATGAAGTTTCCACATGGAAACAGAAATTCCACTAATGAATTCTACGTATAATTGGCCTTTGATGTTGAGGCACAAAGTAGTGAAATTTTTATGAAGAAACCTGATTGTTATTTCAATAGTAATTCTAAAAATAATGTGAATGTTTCAAAAATCTTAGTTCAGGCTCTGTAAAAAAAAATCTTAACTATATATACATAGAAAAAATATTACATACAAGTATTTTCCATGAAAAAAGAATGTTTGAAAATGTAATTTTTCTTCCTGTTTTTTTTTCTCTATAAAATTACATTTAAACAGTTTTTTTATTATAATAACATTCTTAAAACAATTTTCCATGGATATTCTAATTCAATTGACACTAAATATAAAAAACATCACTCCTGTATGTAATTTGTAATCACGGTTCCGAACGTAGTCATTAATCTAAAATTACTATTTCAAAGAATTGTAGATGTGATTCTATTTTTAACATGTAATAATGTTCTCCGTCGTGAAGTAATAAGTACGCCCATATAATGGAAATTTTTAAGTTAAATTGAATTAATAATTAAATACTACTCTGTGCTAATGGATCACATAAACAGAAAAAGAAAGATGTGTGTGTACTTATGTGCGCTAAGAAGTTATACTTCTTTGGTATCAATTAATGACATTTTGTGCAGCCCATTCCATTATTAGAAATATGTATCATTATTATTTTTATAAGTGTTTCAAAACTTTTGTGAAAATATTATGTTAAGATTAGGCTGAGTAATGTCTGTCATCGTACATATAACAAATGCTATCAATTTTATGTAAAACATATTTTAAGTATAAAAAATATATATATCCTCCAATAACATATTTAATTAAAGTAGTGTTTTGATACTGTGTACATAATTTGGATAATAACATTTTTTTAAATTAGACCTTTAGAGGCATTATTAGTTTTTGTTTTATGCCTTTACAAACTTTAACTGTGTTTTTCTCAGACTTTTCAATTTTGAGGATATATTTCTCTCAAGGATTTTTTCTGTTCGAGATAATATCAAAAAAATTTTGTAGAATTTTTATATATATATTCTTAAAAGTTAGTATGGATTTCGGTCTCAGAGCACTAGTTATTTTTTCTAAAAATCTTAAATTAATAGTTTTAAAAAATTTGATATTTTTTCCAGGTTTAGTTGTAAAAATAATTATTAAAACTCAACAAGGAATTTTTAGAAGGGAAAATTAATTTGAAATGTTCAATTCCATACTAACTTTTGTTCTCATTAATCTAAGAAACTGAAATCACTGAAAATAACTAAAAAACTTTAAAAATTGAGTATTTTACAAGAAAAATTTGTAATTTTTTAAATAAAGACGGATCAAATTTATTTTTTATTTCCATAATCAAGTTAATAATATAATCTGAAAAGAAAACACGAATCACTTTTAATATTACTGTCATTAAAAAGGGCACTGTTTAGCCTTAACATCGCTACTCAAACTAGTAACACATTTAAAGCAATCCATTATTTTTTCTAGAGCGTACCATGCCCAACTACAGATTTAAAGATCAAGGAGAAAAAAAAATGGAATTCAAAAAGTGCTACAAAACATTAAATATATATAAATATCGTCTCCCCCAACCCTTCTCTCTACAAAAAAAAAACAACTTCAGAAAGTATTTTTTCCCCTCAAGTCTCAACTGAAGATATACTAAATTTTTCTTCCAAAAATTAAAACTCCCTTCCCTCTTCTTAGCCCCATGGACTTTGCTTATGATATCAAAAACAACAATCATAAACATGCTTGTGAATTCACTGAAGAACTTCCTCTGTAAATCATGAGTCTTATGAAGATAATTTCATCAGAAAATTGATTGGAATATCAGATTTCTAAAGCGCACTACTGTTCTCCACATCACCCCTTTGAGGAATTTAAGCACCGCAATTGTGTGATTAGAAAAGGAGATCGAAGCAGTAAAAATTGTTTAAAAAAGAGCCGATTATAAAAATGCACCGATTTTTCCACCGCTTATAATCGGCGACACTAAAAATAACATTATGAGAATACAAACGTAGACTATATACAATAAAAATACTGAAAACGTTGCACGTAGGAAATGTAAAAAGAAAGCTTAGTTTGGAAACTAATTCATATTGAAGGCAGTGAAATTTGTGTCGTATTTTCATGAGTACAGTAGAACGTCGTTTACCTGAATCAATTGGGACCGGACACCGTTTGGATACGCGATTGTTCGGATAACCGAAAACCGAATGTGATCCATGCAGTATATGAAACCGGACACTATACGAATATTGAAAATCTTCACATGCGGGAAACGTGCTTGAAGAAAAAGCAAAATAAGTGCACGATGTCGCAATTTTACCTTTATTGTGGAAAATAATCACTTATTTTTCGTTGTACCATTGTACATCTTCGATTTTTCGCTGCAAGGTGAGAAAAAAAAGTGGTTCAGATATTTGACGCTTAGGATAATAAACGTTCGGATAAACGACGCTCTACTGTATTGAAAAAACTGGCGGAGCTGGTCCTCAGTAGACCCTGCATCAAAGTTCCTCTCTAGGGCCACCCCTGCGATTTTTTGCTTACACGTTTGGGCGCCCACTCTCAAAGCTTGGAGCCCCGTATCATTGATACGTGGTAACTATGCCCTTGATTGGAAATAACATTAATTTGTAAAACGAGAAATGGAATGTTGTGAAAAAAAGGACTCACAAAAAAGTGCTGTAGTGAATATTTTCTAAGAAAAGTGACATTTTCTTTTTAAAGATTCAAATCGAAACTTTATTTCCATGATAAGCAACCTTCTATGGCAATGTCAAATACAATTTGTATCTAAGAGATATGAACAGAAAGAAACTTATTAAAATTTCGCATGTTTCTATCAAACAAAAAAGATTAGATCGCGCAAAGATAAATAAATAAATAAAAATATCCTTTAAAACTTGGGGAAAAGAAGTACTTT